>PVIC010003650.1:30448-67777 GCA_004025085.1 Thryonomys swinderianus | reverse complement strand
AGGGAGAGGGAGGGGAGGGGGGAGGGAGAGGGAGAGAGAGAGAGAGAGAGAGAGAGTTCGGACCAAGCACTTTCTTCTCCGCATCACCACAGAGCTGCCAGTGCCTCTCACCCTTCTCTGGGCAAGATAAGAGACAAAACACACTCAGGACAAAGTGTGCACCAAGAAGACAGACTTCAGAAGAGTGAAATGTGCCTAGAAGGTTGCAAAGCAAAAGAGGTCTTTGTTATTTTACTGGGGCTATTTATCTGAGCTATCTGATTTTACTTGGTCCTGTTTGCTGACTATAGGGAATTTATGTTTAATTTCAAGGGATTTAAGGCAGTTAATAACCTCTTTTTTCCCTTCTCTGTGATTTTGGTCTACAGCTACTTTTGCCAATGTGTACCCCATAAATTATGTAATAGAAACATATTTAATCTGTTGTTTGCTTTTCATGAAAATGCAATGAAGGAAGACTTAGGGACTTAATTAAATAAATTAAATTAAGACTGTTTTAGTAATAACGATTTAAAAAAAAAACACTGTCTGAATTTGGAAGAGACAAGTAGTCCATTGTGCAAACACATTACAGGAGGGAGGGACCGAGTGGGAAGAGCGGGAGGAGGAAGCGGAGGCCGAGCCAGGAAAGGCGAAAGGAGGGGAGAGGGCGGGGGGAGAGGCAGTGAGAAGAGGAGCTCCTCTGCACCCCGCATCTGCGCTGTGGGGTCCCGCGAGGACGAGGACGCGGCTTGCCTCATGTGTACCGTGAGGAAACGGGGCTGGGAAAGAGCAGCTCTCACTCTCAGTGGGCGGAGGCTCCTTCAGGAGCCGAGCTGAACCGCCTGGTGTCTGTCTCCACTGCCCCTGTTCATCTCCGGTAATGAGTGTTACTCTTTCTGTTTCTCTTTTATTTAATTTTAAAATTCTAAGCAAAGGAGATTATGAATCGTAAAGGGATAAAGGAAAATTACTGTCAGAAGCATATTTGATAGCAGACAGAAGGAACTGACTTTTAAAGGTTAAAAAGAGGTTTTCTACAGGAGTGGGAAAAACCATAGCTTAAGTTAAAAGGACACAAAATCCATAACTTTCGCCAAGAAAGCAAATAAAAACCATAGCTTAAGTTAAAGGGACACAAAATCTATAATTTTGGCCAAGAAAGCACATATCAGATCAGTCATGAAAATGGGTGAAGCGGAATCAATCACAATTCATTGATTTTAAAAACAACAGAATTTGAACCACATAAAAGTCACGTTTTGTATTTGTCAAGAAAACTCATCGAAGACCATGAATTAGCCTGACAGAAAGGAACTTGCCTGGAAAGAAACAAGGCATTTGGTAAATCTATATTAATGGAATATAAAAAGCCAAGTGTCAAGAGAAGTAGAGAGTTTTCCCCAGGTAAAGTGGTGCTTAGAAAAGTTAATTTCTTTTCTTAACAAAGAACTCAATTTACCTTAATAAACTTATACTTAGGATAGATATACTCTTAGAGAGACAGAAGCCAGTAGATAGTTTCCTTAAATGGCATATAAATTATGAGACTTTATGACTCTGTTTAGTCTAATAATATTTTATTCTATATTTACATGATCTGGACTTATAATTTTTTCTAGGAAGACATAAAAGTTTGTTGTGAAATACTGAAGTCCCAGCACTATCTGTAGGTCATCTCCAACTCATAGTTCCTGATTATTTTTTCCAAGAAACTCCCACCAGAGTCCTTGTTTCTTTTTTTGGAATTTCAAAGGACATTATTCGCACCCATCTAGCACGTTTAATCTATCCTAAGTTACAAGCCTTTAAAGATACATTTTAGTGTCTTCTCTATTAAAATACCAGCTAGCTGTAAGAACTGTAGCCTTTTATTAATTTGTAATATATATAATCACTACTATTTAAAACAGTGAGAGGGAACAAAAACAGGAATGAATACCGTACACCAATGCTGGCTGGTGAAACAGTTATTCTTTTTAGTCTTGAATACTGTTTAGATTCTTGTTGTAGTTTGAAAAGTTGGAGTTTCTTGAACTCTTCGTTGTTCGTACTACAGCATAGAATGTCACAGAAAATCTCAGTTCATAGTTTTCTGAATAGACAGACAGATTGGAGCTCCAGGTTGACAGGCCTCCTCTTTCAAAGTCGGCAAAAACATATCAAATTGCCAACAAATTCAGGCAGTATTGTGCCTATGCAACAGTTACTAGTGAACAAATCTGAGTTCATTATTTCTTTGCCCCCAAACCCCACAGAGGTTGCATTTAAACAGTCTTCTGAGAAGACCAGAGTATAAATACTGAGGTGACCCAATAACTTAGGAACTGTGTGGAAGTATGATTCACGTCACTTGTTTCAGGCAAAAAGATTTCCTTCTTTCATTGGCATTGATGTAATTATGAAAAGCATTATAGCATAATGTTTTCTAAATAGTTTTGCAAAACTGAAATGAATTCTAATCACATCTGTGGCTTAGAGAAGCATCTAGATTCAGAAAAAATTGAGCAATTCTAACATAGTTTAGCACTAACAAGGAATGTCCTTTTAAGTAACTATTCAAGAGTGCAGTCAGCTTGATTTTTTTGGCATTAAATAAGCCAAAATGAGGTATATTCCTGTAACTTACCATATGTTTGGGTTTAATTCCAGTTGGTGGTAGGAGTCGAAGTCATCTCGAAGGATAAGGCTGTCAGTATGTATTTCAGCTAAAAAGGAAAAATATTTAGAAGAGAATTATACTACAACCACAAATTTAGCTAAATAAAAGTGTTAACATTCTATACTTCTGAAGTACAAGAGTATTTTAAAGTAAAATTGAATTTTAAATGAGTAGTTGATTGTTCTGCTCCTGCTGTGGGCTGGGGTGAAGGCTCAGCTGTTTAGACCCCTGGAAGCCTGGATCCCAGAGGCCCCGAAGAGAAGCCCACGGACTGTCACAGGCAGGAGAGGCAGGGAGGTGAGCTCAGCAGCAGCCACGAGGAGCGGCCCTGTGGCACCTGTTGCCCACATGCTGACGCACCGTCATCCGCGTCTTCCAAGCCACGGTCGGGCAGAGTCGGCTCTATCTCCCTCAAAGCATGATGGGAACACAGTACTCCGGCTGCTCACCTGTAGCTAACGCTGCTGGTGTTCACGGACTCATTTCTCTTCTCTTTCCTACCGTCCCCTTGTTCCAGCTTGCTTTCTAATTCCTTATATTCATTCAGTTTTTAATTTACTGTGCTTTGCGCAGGAGAATTTACATCTATGGATAAGTAGAATTCCCAAGTAAAGCCAATGTAAAAACCAGGAGAAATGCCAGGGGACCATCATGGTTTAAAATATATTTCCACTGTCCTTGGATTAAATACTCACTCTGAAGCTTTGGAAGAGCCTGGGGCGTGTCAAGATCAGAGACGCTGGCATGACGGGCATAGGCTTCCCCTCGAAACGGGGGCGAGGGGGGGTTCCAGGGAGCCGCAGGGAGAGCGTGTCCCGAGCTATGCGAGTGTAACTACTGCTCTGAAGCGCTGCGGCCTGACGCAGACGGCTCGCTCAGGTTTACTTCAGCGATAATATAAACTCTACGGGTCTTTACAGTCTTCTTGGAGCAGGTGAACAGATGCCTTTTGGAAAAACTAACATCGTGTCACCTGATCAGCAAAAGAATCCAAGTTTTTACTTATTTTCCAAAGTGGAAAGTTACGGTTTGGGGAAGCTCACTTGCGTAGTTCCCTGCGCTTGCTGGGTAGGTAAAGTCTCTTCGGAAGCATATACTTTCCAGTTCGGTGGCAGCACCGACTAGCCCGGTCTCCCAGGACTGCCAGCAGCGGGCACACAATGAAGTCCTGGACACCAGTGAGTCCAGGGCTGAGCGCCCCAGGCAGGAGAGGAGGGCACAAGGCTGGATGCCCGAGAGCGGCGAGTTAATCACTCTCCCCAGCGCCAAAGCAGCGCCTGAAACGCCCACAGGGTACGGCGCTCACTCTCAGGTTCCCAGCCTGCTCAGCGGCCCCACGAGGGTCACCAGCCGGCCCAGCGGCAGGAGGCATGGACACAGCCGGACCGCGGCTGCCAGCTCAGAGCGGCCTGGAGCTGTGGATGACATAAAAGTCCTGCTTCTCAGGGCAGGTCTTCCAAAGAGGAAAAATAAATTAATTGGGTTTTTGCCGTTGAAAGGAAAATCCCAGGAGACAAATGACCTGTCTAGAAGTCCCTCAGAGGGACCCATCTGAGAGGCTAGAACCAGAAAGGATAGTTCTTTTCACTCTCACTGAACTGGATAGCTTAGAAAACTGTTTTTCAAATAAGTTCTTGTGGACACAAATAAGAATTTTAACTCTTGAAGATCACTTGTTTTCTAGAGGCTTTTGTATGAAGGTGATGGATTAGCCTCAGTGGGGGTTTGTTCCTGTATTTATGTATTGCCAAACACTGCTATATCATTCAGCGCACATTTTACAACTTCCTCTAATTCTCATGTCTACCCTGTGAGGAAGGTGCCATTATTAATCCCACTTCACAGACGGGGAAACTGAGGTATACCCATATTACAGGGCTAACGAGTGGTGAAGCTAAGAAAAACCAGTTTGGTTTGTTTAACCACTACACATTTGACCACTATACAATGTTGCCTCGAGAATTTGAGCCACTAAGTATAAGATACTGAAAAAAAGTCATGATTTCATGTGAAAAAGTAGACATTCACTTAAACAGTCTCCTTTCAAGCTTTGAAGAAGTGACCAAATTGTTTCTTTCGATGTGTTAATTTGAGCAGAAGTTTTCAATCTGAAGAGACCTCTGTTCTTCCACATCCATAGGCCCAAACCCACAACCCCTGTAACTGTGATGGTCGGAATGCTGTAGGAAACTCATCATTCACACACTCAGCCAAGACGTGACACAGAGCAGGACCCCCGGGGCGAGGGCTCTGGCGGGGATGAGAGCCCCCACATGGAGGACCAACAACAGAAGAATACACGGATTCACTCACTTCTGAGTTCGAGCCCAGTCTGGTCCTGATTTCAGCAACTGGCCCATGAATCTGGGATGGCTAAGAGCTTGCACACCTCTGTACCGCCTGCCCATGTGCCCGGACAGCAAAACAAGTGGGGGAGAGCTAAGGGAAGAGCCTCAAACTCACCTAGATGGGAGTGTGCAGTCGCCTCTGTCGGAGCTGGACCAAGAGAGGAAGAGAGAGATGCTTGATTAGCAACAAAAACAAAATTCACTGATAAACAATCACAAGGACAGCTCCACATATTAGGTCATGTTAACTAAATCAAAACTTCAGTGCAGGTAGAACAAAACACTGAGAGACATCCTAGAATCAAATGACCCGCTCTTTATGTAGTCATTGAATTTAAACATAACGGCTTCCTGTAGAGTGAACAGCAGAACCCCTTACACAGAGGTCGCCTACGACATAGGCTTAGTTGGGTGTCCTTCCGAGCGCTCGACAGAACACGGCCTCGCAGCTAATGGACATGCCAAGCCCGTTCTTAGCACCCACACATGCCGGGATCCGTGAGCTCCATGTGGGGTGGGGACGATCACGGCAGAGGGCAATGTGACGTCCAGTGTCTGCAGGGTGCCAGGGCAAGGGGCCTGGGCATGGGGAGAGTGTTCGACCAGGCTGACCGGGGGAAGAAGAGAAGCAAGAGAGGCTTCCAGGAAAGACAGTTTCTCTTCCGAGTTTTGCAAGACCAGCAAGAGGGAGACAGACAGAGGCAAAGGAAGGAAGAGTGGATCCTTCCAAGGCAGAAAGGTCTAGAGAACAGGAAAGCACGGTCTTGTGGGAGAAGCACACGTTCCACAGGACTAGAAGAAGGTTTAAGAGAAGGGAATAGAACACACGACATTGAACCTTTAGGAGAGCTAGGTCGTGGGACTGAACACGAAGGATTTCGTGGAAGCACTGCGAAGCCCCGGCCTGAGGAGAGCAGGAGGCCAAGCTGGAACAGGGATCTGAAGAAAGAGCGCTCTGGCCAAGTGCAGAGAGGTACAAGTCTCTGCCCGATTAAGACTTTGTTGATGTTTCTCAAAAGACCTCCAAATCTATGAAGAAATGATCATTGACTACCTAAAAATACAATTTATGACATATATAGATTTTAAAATATTGTATAATAATTTTGGCTAGATAGGAAAAATGCAGCTTCAATTATGATAGGAAATAACTCAGATACATTAGATTAAAAATGCAGACTGACTCAGCATTATAAAATGACACTAAAGTGTGTATTATTTCATGTTAACGTACATATTAGAAACGTGGAGTTCAGCTGCCTGAGGCAGATTCTACAGCAAGTATCATAGACATAATACCTGTTCAAAAATTTTAGCATATCTATGCAAATGCTCTGAAAAAATCACCGGTTTTGGGAACTTCTAAAAAAAAAAGAATGCAGTAAATGTAAAGATCTTATATATTGCACCAGTGCTTACTGATGTAGGAGTTTCACAAAAATTCACTAGATTGTTAACTCTAGTTGAAGATGTCTTTGAAACAGAAGAAATAATTGCCAATTATACAGCAAAGACAAAAACACAGTACAATGGCATGTATTTTCTCGCCAATATCACACTGCATATGAACAAGCTGGATTGGAAACTTTCAGAAAAAGCAAGTTTCCTTGCAAACTAGCTGTGTTTGAACTGAAATTTCTACAATGCAAATTCAAGATACTATGCATTTTCCTCACATGAATCAAAGTTTAGAGGACTTTAACTGTAGATCCTAGTATTACTTAAATTGTTTGCCTGAAGCCACAAAAGTTGAACTATTTTTGTTTATATTAATAATTCTGGAGTTGCTTTTTGATTTATACAACATCTTTGTGAATTATATATTAATAGTACTAGGCTGATACAGGAATTAATGAATTTACTCAGACATAATTTTGAAACTGATAATAGTTTTGAAACTTGGCATCAAAGTTATATCAGCTTTTCTAAACAATGAACAAATTTTATCAATTGGATGAGGGTACTGAAGGAGAATTAGTATTGGGATTCTAGTTAGTTATAAGAAGATCTTCAAGAAGGTAAGGAACAAGTAGTATGGTAAGCTATTTTTCAATTATAAAATTTATAAAATATTACAACATACCAATTATTCCAACATTTAAGATGCACTTTTTTTTTTTTTTTTTTGAGACAGGGTCTCGCTTTGTAGTTCAGGCTAGCTCTGAGCTCACTATGTAGCCCAGGCAAGCCTTGAACTCAGCAATCTTCCTGTCTCTGCCTCCTGAGTGCTGGGACTACAGGCGTGAGCCACCACGCCCAGAACTGTGGTATGTGGTATTGATTGCTGATGGGCGTGAGTCTCCACACCCAGCATTGTATATGGTCACCGGGGATCAAACCCAGGACCCTGTGCTTGCGAGGCAGGCACCAGAACCACTGAGCTAACCCTCCGGCCCTTAAGATGCACTCTCAAGTTTAAAATACTCCCTAAGTTTTGTGATCTTAATAAAAAGAATGTAAAATATCTCATTAATAATTTTATATACTATATTATATTGAAATATTTAGTATTTTATAATTCTGTATTAATACATAAGCAAGATAATTTCATTTATTTATATTATTAATATGTGGCTACTGTCATATTTAAAATTACAAATGAGGCTCACAGTATTCTTCTATTGGGCAGTGCTAAACTTGGCCCAGGGAAGACATCTGTACTGAGCATCAGTTAGGGAGTCACGAGGTTGGAGAGTCATGGAAGAAAACCCATCACTCAGAGGCAACACTGAGTGTAGAGGAAAGTGAAATTTGTTTATGCTTTTACAAAGTTGATCCCATCAAAATCTCACGAAGTCACAGCATATGCTCAGATTGGGCATATTAGAGGGTGTTATTTAAATTCTTCAAAGGTTATTCTCTTGACACGTGTTTTCCTTTCAACTGACTTATTTTAGAAAGAGATTTTCAATTACAGTGGTGCCTCAAGTTACTACCAGCCTGCCACATGAACAGCTTGGGTTAACCAGGTTCATGAAAGATCCATCTATAGTGTGTACCCAAGTAAACCTCCAGACCTCAGCTTTACTGATTTACAACCAACCTGACTTTATATATATAACCAGCCCTCAGCGACCAACTGAGTTCGTAAATCAAGGGTCCACTGTAATCACATGACTCCAAAATTCATCAGCAGTGACCATTTCGGCCAACTTGTTGAATAAATGGCTCAGTGCATGTGGTGGAGATTTAAATATGCGGGACAAAAAAAGAAAGGGTCCCTAAAGTCAAATTAGGGAGTGGTCAACTAACTTGGTGTTAATATTATTGGTCATTTTTAACAAAAGCTCTTGAGTCAGGCAAGCAATACATACATGATGACAGCAAGTTTCAAATACAAGTACTAGCTTACAGGAAGTCCATGTCCCAAATCCTTTTGGAATTCAAAGGCTCTCAATAGTTTTGCCTCAGGTACCTTTTTCATCTAATCTGAAATTCAAATGTACTAAATTTCCAAAGCTGAATATGACAAATTAGACATGGTATGTGAAGTCAGTATTTAATGAGCTACGAACCTAGACTTTCATCTCCCCAGGAATAATTTCTTTATTACTTTTTGTATTTTATTCCAATAAAACACTGTTTGACCTTCAAGCATGATAATTAAGCTTCCAAAAATGTTATAAATTTAGAATGAAAACAGTTCTTCCTGTATTCACGACTATACTTACGATCAGTATAAAAGATTGCTTAATATTTAAAGACAGGCACATTATACACAGACGCAGCAATATTAGCAATTATCTTCTCTTCCTTCCTACCCCCTCTCATTTCCCACCTCCATTTGATTTGTTTCATAACAGCTCATCATCTTTTACACACTGAAATAAGTGGAATAGGATACAAACAAAAATATAGTTTTATAATTTATGATTGGGGACCGAGAACTTCTTTTTAGATAAGATTTATTCTATCATGAGTTGTCAATGATGGTACTTTAGTGACTAAGACTTGTGACTCATTGTCTTACCATGCCCGAGCCCTCATCTTTTCTAGGGTGACACCCACACGTTGAAAAAAAAAATCTACAAATATGAACAAAAATGTAAGTGGAAAACTAGAGTACAAAACAATATTACCATTTGAATTAGTATTGAATTGTTATTTTTTTATAATTTTACTGTGATGCAATTAAAAAAAAAAAGCAGACCTATGAGAACTTCAAGAAACGTAGTTCGTAGATAGGGAAGTTGGTAGGAAGTATGGCTATAGGTTGACCTAAAGCATCAGCCCTCACTTTTAAATGATATTCAGAAGTAGGAAAGACAAAGATGAGGAGGGGGAGGAAGGAGAGGGGTTTAGAGACGCAGGACAGTCCAGGGAAGGTCTTGAAAGCCAGAGGAACTTGGAAGCAACTGGAAGCCATGAGAGGCTTTCATGCTGGAAGGAACAAAATGCTATTTGTGAACAGGTCAGATGGATGTGTGGAAGACTTGGAGAAAGGGGGAGGAGAAGAAGTCTTAGATGCCTTGGGTATAGGTACGGAAGACAGAAAAGAATAAGCTGAAAATTTTATCAATGTTTCTGTTTCAGTATCTGAGTTGATTTTGAGGTCATCAACCAAAACTGTAGATTTGGGGAAAGTACAGTTTAGTTTAGAATATACTGAGTTCGTGGTACCAGAATGGCATCTAATGTTTAGAGCATTCATGTGCTAGCAACTAAATCATGCATTTCATTACGGCATTGAATCCTTAAAACGTTACCAGGTTCCTTCTGGGCACAGAATATTGTGCCTGGCTCTTGGGAACGACAGGAGATGTCCGAAAAGGTCAGTGTTATAATTTCCCGACATTAGAGATGAGGGAATTGCGCTCTAGAGAGACTGCGCGGCCGGAAAGTGCCGGAGCAGAAGCCCAGACACAGGGAGAAGCTGCAGGCGGCCCGCTCTGGACCACTCAGCTCTGACCGGAGCGAGCCCGGAGCACCAGGCAGACGGACAGAGCGAGGGCGGTGGGAACCGGGCGTGTGAGATCGGCAGCGACAGCGCACAGTCGCAGAAGCAGCAGTTCTAGAGACAACGCACAGTCGCAGAAGCAGCAGTTCTAGAGACAACGCACAGTCGCAGAAGCAGCAGTTCTAGAGACAACGCACAGTCACAGAAGCAGCAGTTCTAGAGACAACGCACAGTCGCAGAAGCAGCAGCTCTGGAGCAGACGGCGCCAGGCCCGGGGGGTGCAATGCGTGGGCAAGAGGAGCCTGCTGAGGAAATTGAGACAGAGCAGGAGGCCAGGCGGGGCGAGCGTGAGTCCTCTGGACTGGCTGGCCTCCTGGTGGACCACGGGTGACCGTGAGGATGTCGTCCCCACAGTGCACTGGCCGCGGAGGCCGGATGCAGGATGGGGGGTGGCAGGAGCGCGCGGTGCTGTTTCCAGGTGCTGGAGTGTGTGGGGGGGGGCACGGAGCCCTCGCAGTCACGGGGACGCCCTGGCGACCTGTGCCCCGTGGGGGTGGTGTCGGCAAGGTTAAGCACGAGGGGGAGGAGGATCCCTGGAGAGGAAGACACCGAAGCCACGAAGAAGAGCGGGCAGAACTACGGGGCTGAGGCCTCGGAGACGGCAGGAATGGTTCTCCCCAAGTTTTTATTTTTCTGGTCCTTCTTGTCTGTCTGGGCTACTAGGTGAATATGAAAGGCTCTTTATGAGCAGGACATGAACCTGCCTTTTATTTTCACAAGCTCCCGTCGGCTGGCACCATGTTCTATATACTCTCACTAGGGACCTGCTGCAGTCCTTATTAATTAAGTGTTAATTAATATTCATAGAGTTCAAGTCTTGTACGAATTCCCGATCACGATGTGTATACACAATGTACCAATAAAGATAAAAATTTTAAAAATGTGACTATGGAGGCAGAGACAGGAGGATTGCTGAGTTCGCGGTGGCTTGCCTGGGCACCATAGTGAGCTCAGGGCCAGCCTGAACTACAAAGCGAGACCCTGTCTCCAAAAAAGCAAAAAAAAAAAAAAAAAAAAAAAAAAAAAAAAAAAAAAAAAAAAAAAAAAAAAAAAAAAAAAAAAAAAAAAAAAAAAAAAAAAACAAACGTGACTATGAACACCTCCATCACTATTGCATGAAATAATCGGATCTTCACAGGTACCATAAAAATAAGGTGGCATGAAATAATACATCAAAAATAAAAACAGAACCATGATTTATGTGTGTAATAGGCTTACCCTCCCAAAGTCATTATAGAGATAGAAATCGAGGTTCTGCCCTTCAAAATATGAGGGAATCAAGCAGATTGTATGGCAGCACGAGTGGAAATCAGACATCCACAGGCATCCAAAGAACTCCGCGGAAGATTCTTTTCACACATAAATCTTGGTTGTTTTGACTTCGGACTAGATAAAGCTGTCAAGTGGGGCGAGGTATACAGCCCTCAGAAGCGAAGAGAAGGCTGTTTAAATCTGTGTTCAATCACCTTGGAATAAATAGCATCAGCCCCCAAACACTCTTCTTCGGGAAATTAAAAAAGGGAGCCAGACCCACCCTAAGTCAGCAGTAAGAAATTTTACTATGGCCACGTGAATAGGTCTTTGTCATTCGCTTTAATCTTGGCCATTTTCTGGGCGGCCCAGGGGCACTTTGTGCTCGCCATGAACCTAAGAGGGCTTCCAGTCCTTCCCTTCTTGGATATTTCTGAGATGTCGATACAAAATTGGGGCTGGGGTGTCCTGGCTGGTTTCCCCAAGACTCTCAAATTACCTCCCCCCGGGTATGTAAATGACAAGGTCACGAACAGGAGCTGTAACAGCTACACAGAAACTCAAGCCACAAACCAGCCACAGGGAAAACAAGTGTCTTTGACTAGCAGATGTTGAACACTGTGTAAATTCTAGTTGAAGCACGTTATTTTTCCCTTTAACAATTAGATGGTAGTAAAACTCTATTGGAGAGAAACGAGACCTATTTAATAAAGCCTATACAGTTCATGTTACTAGAAAAACATTTAGTAATGAGCTACTGAGTAAAGGCTTAGCCATGGGAAGATTTTAGTATGTCTGACCTCATAGTTTGTACAAAATTTGGGCGTAAAAGGCCTATTTTTAGAATTATGTATTTATTTGTGATCTAGGATGGAATCAGGCCTTTGTACCCCTAGGCAAGTGTTCTGCCCCTGAGCTGTTCCTTCGGCCCGAAAAGGTTCTCTCCAAGCACTGGAGACCATCTAAGTAAGTTAAACACCTCACTCACTTTATGGATTTGTATATTAAAATTTTCCCTTCCTTCTACCTCACAGTTTCAGCAGTCTTTAGTTCGAGTGATGTAACCATCCCCAGGAGTTTAGGGTCTGACGGAGTGTGCCGGCTACACCCTGACCCAGCGCCCACAGAGATCACATCCGCCCTCCCCCCCACTGTGTTGAGGGTGATGAACAGCAGCAAAACTGCTGAGCCCGGCAGACAGTGGCCACGGTTCTCTCCACCGGCTGTCGATCTGACCCTTTCCTCCTGACATCAAACATTTGCCTTTGGTTACAGCCGCTTCCATCAACCCAACAACAGAGAATTCCAGCGTGCTTTCTGAATGGCACGCAGCCTTTGGGGGCACTATAGGGCATGACTGCTAAGCCTGCCATCTGGCCTTGCTAAATAATCAATGTGTATGTTTGAAGAGGGCTTGCCCAGGCACTCACGGGCAGACGAATACATGCGCACACACTCCATTATTCTCCCGCTCTGTTCTCCATCATGATCTGTGCCCACTCCCAGCCCAGCAGCGCTTACGCTGATGTGCTTGTATCAGCTTCACACTGTACACTTTGGCCTTAAATGTGTGGATTAACAAGGGCTCCAGATCCACTGTATTTGCTCCTGGGGGTTCAGGGAACCTGGATAGTAGTGTCAGTCTTGTTCAGTGAGCTTGTGGTGAGGTAGCACAGGAGAAATAGACTGTAAAAAGGAGAATCACCAATTTTCAAATTGTCCTTTGCATTAAAAAAACTGCAGGCTCAGAACAAAACCCAGTAAAAAAGTTCTAAGGCCCATAAGACACAACAAGGCCAGGAAATTCCCCTTCCCCTGCAGATGGACTCTGCCGTCTCTTCGTACTTACGGATGGACCCTAATCTTGGCTCTGGCTCTCCCCTTCACGCGGACCCTCACCTCGTCCTCTGCAGGAGGGCCACCGTCTTCCAGCTCCTCTGCCCAAGTATAAATTATCCAGACTTCAACCCCTGAATCTCCCTCAAATATACCAGCACTGGACTATGAGGCCACTTACTTCTCTCTTTTTCCTTGAGTGTGTCCTTGTCTCGTTCTGTCGAATCCCTTTCTGCATCTTTCTGATAGTTCTGAAAATTCTTTTTCTTAGACAGGAGCCAGTGAACCTGCTACTTTTTCTACAGGTAGCAAGGTGGGTTTAGGTTCTTCATGTCCACCTTGGGTACCTCCTCTGGCCCTTCCTGGGGACAGTGGCTTCTAAAGATTTTCAATGTTTAATTTTTAAATTTAAGAAACCACTTGGTATAATGGAGCTGGGTGTGACAGTGCACGCCTGTGGGCCCAGAGTTACTGTGGGTTAAGGGTCCTGGAACAGGGCCCAGGTTCTAGTGTGTGATGCTCAAAGAACTGGACACTGCACCATGGCAGTGGAGGTTACCGGGGGGACAGAAAGCTGCTTGTTCAGAGTGAGCAGCTCCTCTGGCCTGAGAGACAGCAGAGCCCAGGGCTAAGTACAGGGGTTGAAAGGCTGCACCTGCTGTAGAGAGCCTCTCATGGGTTCTCCCAGGGCACGCTGACAGCATCACTGGTGGGTGCTGAGTCCTGCCAGCTGTGTCCACTGTGCATGCCCTTTCCCACAATCCACTTGTTCTAACTGGATGTAAGAGATGCGACTCATGTGCATGAACTTTCAGTGAGCTCCAGCGAACAAGATTACGGTAGGTCATACAGTGAGGCCTGGGCACAAGGGTCTTGGTTGGGGATTTTTGGAAACTTCCAGGGCACACTTAGGGTCTTAGTTCCCTTACGTCAACCGTGTATACTAAGCCCAGAGGCAAGGGTAGGAGGCAAAACGACGTGGGGTGTCACTAAGGTGCACGTGAGTGGAGGGGAGCAGCTGTAGGCTCCATCGTTCTATCTTCATTACCAATGCTCTGGGAGGCTGAAACAGACTGAGGTTTTGAGCCCAGCTTGAGTAACTCAGAGACTTGCTGAGATCCTGTCTCCAAATGAAAAATCTAAGCAGGTCTGAGGACACAGCTCAGTACAAAAACCCTGGGCTTAATCCCCAGGGCCTCCCTCCTCCCGCACAAGAATCTGCTTGGTATAACGGAATCGACCCTGGGTCATGGGTCCAGAGACTTGGATTCCAGCCTTGACACTTATAACTAGTGTGGTTTTTGTTGTTAATTTTCTTGGTTCTTTGCTTAGTCCAGAGATAAGGAACCTAAAGGCCCATGATCACAGTGTAAATTCCAATATTATGGCCTACCCTCAATCTATTAACAAGATATTCATATTAAATTTTTCAACAGTGCATATTTTGCATGATTCAGAGGGATATACTTTAAGTCAGCAGCTCTTTCCAGATCATTCAATAATAGTTCTTATAAAAGACTGACCTGCTCTAGTTCCTTTGGAGTTGTGAGTCTATCTTGAAATTTCCTTTGCTCTCCCTTCCTGACCTACCGCTGCCCTTTTTCAAACTGCAATCTACCCCATGCGTACACTACGTGCTCTTACCTTACCCTGTTTGAGGACTCTTTTCCTGTAGCATTTGCCTTCACTAACACGCTCCCACAGGTGCTCACCTGTTGTACCTCATTTTTACTGTTTGCCTCCTCTCCCCAGAATGCAGAATTCTCCCTGAGGTACCTAAGATCTAGCCTAGAACACCAGCTGGTAGTGAGAGACTTTCAATAAGCCTTGGTGAGCATGAAATGCTGAACAATTTCCCTTCTTTTCTAGTGAGCGAATAAATCTAAGTATCTTCCATGTCGAAAATAATCAGGAAAGTGGTGTCACACACGGGCCCAGACTAGAGGTGTGAAAACTGGGTCCGTGCTAATAAATCATTATGCGCGAAGGAAAACAGAAAATGGAGTCACGATCATGACTTTTGCCTGCAAAAATCTCACATTTGAGGAAAATGAATATTTAAACCAAAAGCTGTGACACCAAGGGACAGACCACACGGAGAGCCAGGCGGGGTCACGCGGGGAGGCGCGAGGTTAGTTTCCCTTTGGTGCCAACAGCACTCGCCCGCTCACGGCCCCGAAAGTGCTGTGGCAAAGACTCGCCCCCGCCTCGGCGCGGCTGCTCCTTCCCTTTCAAAGAGGAGCCCCGGATGGGGACTTTCGTGTTATTTTCTTATAACCCAAACAATATAAATTCACTGGAAAAAAAAGAAGCAGATAAGCTTAAGAAAAAAAATTGAAGTGTTCACGTTCTTCCCACATCGATCAGCCTGAGGTCCTTGGTCACACCCGCCGGCCTCCTTCAAACCGCGGCCCTGCCAGCGCCCGTCAAGGTGCGCCTTGCAGCCCTCTGTGCCAGCGTCTGGGAGAGGAGCTCACGCAGGCGGAGCCGCGACTCCACAGCCCTCGCAAAGTCCGAAGCGCAGAGGTCAGCGACTGCTCACTGGCTTTCTGTCCTCAGTCTGTGACAGGGAAAAGCAGCCCCTGCCGCACGGCGGCCTAAACAAGCTCACAGACGCCTCCTTCAGACAAGGCCGCTCTGCGACCATGATGGGCAAGACAGGGACACACCCGCTTCTTAATCGTGTCTGAACACAGGCGCGCCTCGGACACCGTCCACGTCACAGGGCGCCACGTGTCCCCCCTCCTGGCTGGCAGGAGGAGGCGATAGCTGAGCAGGGTCTGAAGCCTCGCTGAGCCAGAAGAGAGAGACAGAAAGAGACACTCCACAGGAGCAGGTGCAAACGGCACCGGATTGCCAGGATGGAGGTCACTTAGGATGTTTTCAAGGAGAAATAAGATGAGCAGGAATGAGGTAGGGGGTGCAAGAGGAAGCCAGACTGTATTTTCTTGTTTGCATGATTGCATAGGAATTTCACTCTCAAGACAAACCCTTGCTTCTCATTGAGACCCTGGAGGACTTTACGTGGAGACGTGGCCCAACCCTGTTTTCCCTTTAGAAAGAGCTCATTGCAGCTCTGTGTCAATAGCAAGAAAGTGAGGACAGAGCAACCAGGAAGGAGGCTACTAAGCAGTTCCCAGGACGGCGGTGCGGCCGGTCAAGGCCGGTCAGCAGGCAAGCAAGGAGGACAGCAGTGCGCTCTCCTCCTCTTTCCTCTGAAAGCCCGAAGACCAGGGCCACCTCCCCGGGCTGCTTCCCAAGGGCTCCAGGCAGAACCAGCTTCCCCGGCGATCACGCATCTGCCGTTCCTGTGCTGGCCCGAGAGGTCTTCCAAGACTGCCAGGCCCACAGTGAACGCGGAGAAGTCTTGAAGATGCTGGATATACGTGTGCAGAGTAAAGCTGGTCTATGCAGGTCCCCGGGAAAGGGATCGGGACGCCAGGTGACCTTAGGCCTCGCCAGTGCGTCTTCTAATACTTTTAGCTTTTTCCATGTATTTAGCCAATGACACAGTCTTCGAACAATAGGTGTCGCCAAGCTCTCAAAAACAACATTTGCTTGGTTTACGTTGCTTATTAATTAAAATCAACAAATCTCCTGTTATCATTGAAAGGCATTGTGTTGTGGTATGGACTGATTGCCATTTTTCCTCTAATAAAAATGGTAGATATTCCTAAATGAATGCATAGAAAATTGTGACATGCTAAACTGTATAATTTAAAGAGATAATTGATGTTTTAATTAAAAGTAGATAGGGCCAAAATAAATACATACTTCATAGCACCAATTACTTTCCTTTTTATTTCCTGGCAGCGGGAAGCCATCGTTTTTGTTAGTATTCTTTTTTACCCTATCTTGGTTAAATTAATATGATTTAGAAGGATTAGGGACCAATGAAGAGCTCTATTCTTTCCCTCTGTTCCTAGTTGTACAGCATTTTTAATAACATCCACACCTACCGCCATGTAAATCATGGTCATGCAATACTATTTATTATACGAGGCAATTCTTTTTTCATTGGTTGACATTTTTTCCCCCAATGATTTTTCTTGGCTTTTTCATTTTAAGTGATCCAAAATTGGCAATTAATTTACAATAGAAAAGTCTTGAAAATTCAAGGTAAAAAGAAATTTGTTTTCAGGCAATAATGAATGTTATCAAAATTAGACACAGCTTTTTCCAACATGTTAACATTCACTGCTAGGTGGTATTCTACATGTTCAGTAATGTGTCTATTTTCAGAGCCTGTGAAAAAAGGTTTACATTGTGCTAGAACTCATTAACTTATAAAAAGATATGTCTTAATATTTATATTCACAAAAATCACAGAATAAAAATCTGTTTAAAGGATATTGACAATGTCTGAAAGTATTATTTAGAATGCAGCTTTTTGATTCAAGAATTAATGTAAGTAAACCATCAGAAAGCTACTTTAGTACTAATCAACAAATATCACATTACTTAGATAAAACCAATATAATTTTCCTCATTGTTCTCCTGAGCCCATCAGATATTTTTAGCAGAAAGATAACTAGTAAAATTTTCCATAAATTCAATGATGCAGAGTGCTTAAGTTAACAAAGTCCCCAAAATAGCACTGCAAACAAAAATTGATGATATGTCTCTGATGACCAGTGAAAACAGTGTAACATTTGCAAGGATTGGCTTCGGGTGTCTGCCTCACCCAGAGGCTTAGCCAGGGAACCTGTGGGTGGCTGAAAGTGACTGGTAGCTATTTATCAATAGTTTCTGAGTGGCTGCTACCCGCCAGGCACCCTGCCAGCTTGTGGGGGAAATAAAGAACATGCCAGTGTCTGTCTGTAGTTGAGAGGGTGGCACCTACCACTTTTCAGAGGAAAATGCTACAGAAGTGGTACACGCTGCCCCAGAGTTGTGAGTGAACTGGTGGCTCCAGCGACAGGAGGGGCTCATTTGCGTGGAGGCAGGAGCCTGTCCAGTGTGACGTCTGTGCGCGTGCAAATCTGTGAGTTTGTGTGGAGAGAGTCGGTGTGCGTGTGGAAGTCCCAGGGCAGAAATGAACGCTTCCTGAGCCACTGTCACATATATCGGACACTAGGTAAAACTTAATCTAAGACGTGCACACTATCTATGCACAAGTCTTAATGAACAGGGCAGGCACTTGAAGCAAGATGGTCCGTGGGTCTAATTATCAGAAACATTTTCAACAACGTTGGCAAGACACTTAAGTGATAAATTAAGCAGAATGTGTTTCTGTAAAATTGTAAATTTATACAATTATAGATTTGTATTTTTAAGGTAACAAGGTAATTCATTAGAAAATAACATGAATTCTCTGGTTAGTTTTGCCCACACTAGTATTGTCAGCAGTAGACCTTAACCAGTAATTCCTAAATGAATAGTTCTTAAGGGTACAGAGTGGTCGACAAAGCCAGTCTAAAGGCAGTGCCATGGAGAGCACGGAATGGACGCTTCCGCAGCGCACAGGACGTACCGGGAATAATTCGGATACCAGGGAAGCCCGGTCGGAGGCGACTTACCTCCTTGCTCACACAACTGCTGGGCCAGCGCGTCTTTGAAAATAACCTGGCCCCTGTGTGTTGCGGTCGCCCTGCAAATAAACAGCAAAGGTTAATTCAAACACTGCAGTATGCTCAGCACGAATGTATTTTTAAAATTAAATTACTTAAAAATCTTATTCTTAAACTTTGTTTACAGATGTTTTTAAGAAGATCTGATCAGTGTCCTCAATGAAAAACAGTGAAGGCAGATAACCACCTGACTTCAGGAAGATACTGTAACATCTGTGCACTTATTTTGAAAACACCAGATGAGAGGATGATAGAAAAGGCATTTTTCTCCCTGAAAGCAACAGTAACCATAATACAAAGTATATCAGGTATTAAAAGTATTTTCAAAAAACAAGAACTATTCAGAGCTTTCATAATAATAAAATTGGTCAGAATAAAATACACCTTTTCCCTCCCCTGGGTCTAAGTCATCATTTGAAGGGGACGTGGGATCTTTTACCTGTGCTAATCAGAGCTCTACACATGGAATGTCGAGAAACAATAATATCCTCGCGGCTGGTGTGTTATTCAGTGGCTATAATAGTAAATGTCTAGTTACAGCAATAATTGTTTGTCTTTTATCAATGAAGTGTTTCCTCTTAAAACTGTGGTGTAAAATGTATTACTTAAATGATTTTATAATGTAAAATAATTGATGTAGGGTATACAAAATGTTTTTATCAACCAAAAAATGTTAATGTTAATTCTTTACTTTTATCTCAAATTACCCTAGGACAAATATATGTATATGTATACACACACACACATACATATATATGTATATGTATATATATATTTTTTAAACAGCGTCTCGCTTTGTATTCAGGCTGGCCCTGAGCCCACTGTGTAGCCTCGAACTCAGCAGTCCTCCTGCCTCTGCCTCCGGAGTCTGGGATGACAGGCGTGAATGTACTGACTGCTGGTGGGCGTGGCCATCACGCCCGACGTTGTTGTATGCAGTTACCCGGATCGAATCAGGGAGTCTGTGCTCGCTAGGGAGGCGCTGGTAGGCCAAAGTACTTTGATCCAGCCTTCCTGTGCTGGAGGTGGGTCATGTGCAACACACCTGTGCTCGCTCACCGGCGTGTCATGTTTGGTTTCTACCCTTCTCCTAATGACACCTTGGTTCACATTACCCTTTGCTGGGCTCAACAGGACCTTGTGGCTGCCACAATCCCCCGCCGTGGCCCCCTAGGGCTGTACCTTCCTCCTGCACGGGGTAGACCTTTCTGATCTCCACCCGCCACAGAACTGTCACCGTCCCGTGTCACTACCCCACGATCCAACTCTCTGAAAGTAACCTATAAACTAATCCATGGCGAGGCGTTAATAGGTGATGTTGCTCCAAGCTAACACATATATTTCAGCAGTGAAATGGAGAAAATGTTACACTTTCACACACACACACACTGACACAAAAGTGCAGTTTTGAACGGTAGAGAGAAGGTGTAATTGTACAGAAAAATCTTTGTGTAGCCTTCAATATGCAGCATATATAAAGCTATGAGGGAAGTCAGTCCTTACTGCTGAGTCTGTAGTCCCTACAGAAATTATAGGTTAAATAGCTGCTACCATTTTCTCTATGTATTCACATGTTTATAGGGTTTCTTTGGCTTTCAGCCTTCTTTCAGGTAACCCAAGCCATAAACATGCTACAGATGTGTTTATCTCTGTTAATCAGTACAGGTGTTTATATAGGGGGAATAGATATTGTGACTATATTTACCTAAATATATTCTTTAAATCGATTAAGTCAAATGTTTCTCAGATAATATATTGTTAATAATAATACAGTGATCATGAGTGTAGAATTTTAATTTGATATCTGCTTTAGAAGGGGGAAATGTTTTCAGAAGTCACTATCAAGAAATTCCTAAAATGCTGGGCGTAGTGGCTCACGCCTGTAATCCCAGCACTCGGGAGGCAAAGACAGGAGGATTGCTGAGTTCGAGGCTTGCCTGGGCTACATAGTGAGCTCAGGGCCAGCCTGAACTACAAAGCAAGACCCTGTCTAAAAAAAAAAAAAAAAAAGAAATTCCTAAAATGGTTAAATATGTATCTCTTTTAGTTGTCTTCCAATTGTGAGCATGTGATATTTCTATAATAATATTTTTTTTAATACACAAACTTAGTTACAATTGTTCTAGTCAGTGCTCCCTATAATAAGATGAGTCCAGGTATCTGTTTTGGAAACAATCTTAGCCACTGCATGGTACCCTGAGAAAAGTCCACATTGTTTCATTATTCAATTCTCTCAGATTCATTACTTTCATTCATATACACACTTCTGCGTCTTTGCTTCAATGAAAAAACACTGTAAATTTCCAAATACTTATAATTGAAACTAAAGAAACCTCTGAGTTCATCTAGCCAGACTTTCTTCAGCAGTGGCACTCATCATTCAAACACACAAGGAATTTGGGGGCAGGAGAGAGAGGAGCCCCATCTTAAAGTTGAAGGGAGTGAGGGTCATGGAAGTGTGTCCTTGGGAAATCCATCCTGTCACCTCCTCTAACATGTTTTCCACTACCCATCACCCACACCATGGGTGCTCTTGTTCTGGAAGCCTGAGGTCTCCAGGGGGCTGTGTTAGTTAGCTTCCTGACACTTAACAGGGTATCATAGAATGGTAACTTAAAGGAGAGATGGTTCATTTGGGCTCACTGTTTCAGGGGTTTTGGTCCATGGTCTGACTCTATTGTGGGCTCCATTGTGTGTCTGACTCCACTGAGCCAAAGCAGAACATTATGGAGGTGACGGCATGTAGAGGAGGCAGTTCTGCTCACCTTGTGGGGACCAGGAGCAGAGGGCAGGAAGCCTGGGAGGCAGCAGCTGGGGACAGGATGGATTTCCCAAGGACACACTTCCATGACCCTCACTCCCTTCATCCAGGCTGCACCTCCTGTTTCCATCACTTCCCAGTAATACACCAAAGGATTAACCACTATAGTGCTAAAGTCAGAGCTCTCATAATCCAATCGCCTGTCAAAGCCCCATGTGTAAATGCTGTTCCACCAGAGACCAAACTCCAGCTAAGTGCCTTTGGGGGGCCCTTTAAGATTCAAACCACAACGGGAGCAGATTTTGAAAGTCACTGGGCTCTTATAAGCAGGAAACTGAGGCCCAGTCAGACACCAGCCTACTGCTGGTCACACAGCTCCTGAATGGCAGCTTGGCAATCAAAGACTGGCTTGAGGAGCACCACATCCACGTGCTCAACACCATGATCTGAAAACATCTGCTTAAAGAAGTAGATGTAGTAATAATACTAATACTACAGTTGCTATTATTGCAACACCTATTGGAAATTAAAATCTGCTACCTGCTATATAAATCAACTCAATCCTGGAACAGCCGGTATTATTTTCCTCACTTCCCTGGGTCACAGTGTCATTGTATGATTTACAAATGTTGCATAACTGGAGATAAAAGTCAGAATTGAGTCCCAGGGAGTCTGAGTGTAGATTTCAGCTTCTAAGCATGACATCTAACTTCCACTAACAGGGAGCTGTCCTTCCCTTTCAGAGGCAAAGCCTGCTTTCAGGCCCTGATCTTTAGTCATACGTTCTCTGGCTTATGCTCTCCACTCCTTTAGGTTATGGCAAAGTCCTTTAATGTAACTTCCTTTCCATTTCTGATCGAACCAGCAACCACCTGAAAATTGTCCCTGAAAACACCTGACCTCTTCCCCACCAGTGATTTCAGAGTTCCTCAACTTCGGACTGACTCCTTGAGGGCTCCTTGTCATTCTTTATCTCATTTCCTTCAGCAGCGCCGACAGCCATCTCCTTCTCTCCTGTTCCCTGCCAGCCACGAGAATGCCGGGTGTCACCTTCAGCCCCTCCATGCTAACCCTCGTGCACTCATAGGATGCTGCCAGCCAGTCACTGTGTGCCTCTTAACGTGCTCTCATAAGTAAGAAGTAAATTATTTCACAAAAACGCTATGCAAAAGTTACCTAGGTAAAATACAGATGGTCAAGGTAAACATTATCATCAGTAAGATTTATTTTGGGAATCAGTTAACAGTAGGAACAATAAAAATAAATAAACTGTTATATTTGTTTTTTCGTTGCAAAACGTTTTCATCATCCAATGTCTTCTGAAAACAATGGTGTTCCAGAAATGTCTTTTAAACTTCAAAATAAAAGTGTTTTTCATACAACCTGCTTTTTGAATTTTTTTTATTAGTAGACATGTGTCATACATAATGATAATTTTCTTCATGGGGAGTTGGTATATGTATAAAATGCATCCTAATTCTTTTTTTTATCCACTTCCTCTTCTTTTATCCCTCCCCTTATACCACATTTTAAAATCATTAAAATTCATCAAAGAAGGGAAACAAAACTTATTTATTTAGGGGGTGGGGGGCTGTGGGGTGATTAGGGGGACGGGAAAAAATGAGAATTAAATTGTGTCATGTACTGGTACAAATTCCCAATATCAAGTGTGATCATGTTATGATGTGTATATACAATGTACCAATAATGATAAAAATTTCAAAAAATTCATCAAGGAATAGAGAGGTGCTGATGTTTTAAGATGCATTTCAACAGAGCACACTTCTATGAAGCTGCCTCGCAGGCTTCCTTAGGCCAGGCACGGATAAGGCTGGCGGAGCAGGCCAAGTCCAAAGGGACCTCAGTGCAAACAGGGGTGTGAAACACCCATGTGGAGCACTGAGGGCCCAGCTCTGCGCTGCAGGAAAGAACCCCTTCCAGGTGGGAAAGGGCGGGGTTTTGTTCCTGGCCTGGCATTCACTATGTCCATGTGATTTAGATCATGCCAGGCAGCCTCTGTGTGTCTAATCTGTTTTTCTTTTGTTTTTTGCTTTTTGTTTTGGAAACAGGGTCTCGCTTTGTAGTTCAGGCTGACCCTGAGCTCACTATGTAGCCCAGGCAAGCCTCGAACTCAGCAATCCTCCTGTCTCTGCCTCCTGAGTGCTGGGATGACAGGCGTAAGCCACCACACCCGGCTCTGTGTTATGTGGTATTGATGGCTGGTGGGCGTGAGTCTCCACGCCCAGCATTGTATGTGGTTACCGGGAATTGAACTCAGGACCCTGCGCTTGCGAGCCAGGCACCAGAACCACTGAGCTAAATCTCCGGCCCTCTGTGTCTAATCTGTAAAGTACACTGGACCAGATAATTTCTAAGGCTCACTCAGCCAATCTGTAATCAGAAGACATGGGTTCCACCACGGCTCTCTGATTCATATTGACCCTCGTTGGACAAGTCTTTATTTTTCAAACAGAACTAGAAAACTCATGTTGCTTAGTTTTCAATGATTTTTCAAAATTGGATGAGGTCAGTTTTGTGAAAACACTGTGCAGATGTAGGAAACATGGTAATGGTATCCTGGCTGATGGCTTCAGAAAATACTGGCACAAATTCAACAGGGATACAAGGAATAACGTAAGTATATCAAAATCCACTTTCAGCCCTAAAAGAGGAAACGGGAAGAGTGATACACATTTTATGGCTGGGACAAAACTGATGAAACTTTTAACAAGGCATACGATATCTAACCCAGTTAGTTAATCGTAACAATTAGGTGTGAAACAGAAGAGTTTGGTAAAATTTTGCTTTTGTTTGAAGTTTGCACTGGGGCCCAAACACAACCATGGCCATCTCTCCACACAAACACAAGTGAGATCAGCTTTGCCATAACTGCAGAACGAATGCAGCTCACAAATGGCAGCACCACTGATCTAAACGAATGACTTTATGGCTTCCTGGTACTTTGGGATGGATTTAGGGCTGGAGTAAGTAAAGTAAGACCCTAAGTATTTACAGCTCCTGTTAAGGACTGACTGCGCCCCAGGGCCCCAGAAATTCAGAGGTGGAAACTCTAACTCCTAACATGATGGTGTTCAGAGGCCCAGCCATGGGAGATAATTAGATTCACATAAATTCAGGAAGGTGGAATCCTCGCAAGAGGATTAGTGTTTTTAGGAGAGGAAGAGAACAAAGCCGGGATTGGACGACCTGATTTCAAACCACACCACAAAGCTAAAGTACTAACACGGCACAGTACTAGGTTAGACGCACAGACATGATGACAAGCAGAACAGAGCAGAAAACCCAGTGGTGATCCCAACGCATACATTGTCTAAGAGCTTTGAGAAAAGCGCCCAGAACTCGCTGAGACAGTCACATCGGTCAGTGACCCTGGGAACTGCATGTCCACAAGGGGGGGTGTTAAATTGCACCGCTGCCACACACTGCACTCAAAAATCAATTCAAACTGGGGTGTAAGCTTAAATGTTAAGATCAGAAACTATAAAACAATTAAAAAGAAGGATGAAAGCTACACCCTGGTCTAGGCAATAGACAAATGGGATGACATAAAACTATAAACCTTCTAGACACCAAAGGAAACGACGAGGTACAGATACAATGTACAGATTGAGAGGAAATGTGTGCAAGGCACCCATCAGTATGGCATAAATACCCACAATATATAAACCACAGTGATACACCACCCCGCCCCTATTCCGATGACTATTACCAAAAATACAACAGACGGCAGGGGTTGGTAGGATTATGGAGAAAAAAGGAGTCCTCGCACAACTGCTGGTGAGAACATGATTAGTACAACCAGTCCAGAAAACAGTAGGATGGCTGCTGGGAAAATCAGAAATAGAACCGTCATAGGATCCAGCAATCCATTCACCTGGAATCAGCGTGTTGAAGAGATGTCTGCGTTCCCATGTTCATGGCGGTGCTTTACACAACAGTGAACAAACGGAAACAACCTAGATGCCCTTCAACTGACACATAAAAAAAAAACGTGGTGAGACATGTTCGCAGTGAAATGCTACTACGCCTTTGGAAAGGACCTCATGGCATTTGTTATAACACAGAAGAAATTAAATAGCATTACGATACATTAAATTACTTAGGAAAGACAAATACCACAAGCTATCTCTAGTATGTAGAAAAGCAAACAACTGAACTCATAGAAGCAAAAAGTAGGAGAGAGAAGAGATTGGAGTGGAGGATTTAGGTCATGATGGTCTAAAGGTACAAAAAGTCAGTCAGGAAAAAGAAATTTTTTGTTTTTAAATCTATCACACAGCATAATGAAGATAGCTAATAATAGAGTGCTGCACATTCAAAAGTTGCTGAGAGTAAATATCTAATGTTTTCACCCCAAAAATGTTAAATATTTGAGATGAAGGCTATTTTAGCTAGCTTGATTTAATTATTCTACATTATAATAATGAATCATGATACTGTTAATTTGTATCCCATAAGTAGATACAACTGGAAAATGAGAATATACAATGACAAAACTTAGAATTAAAAAAGAAAAGGAGACACCAATGTTAAGTTAAATAAACCAGACACACAAACAAATATAACATGATTTCTTTCATATGAGAAACTCAAACTATAAATGAATTAAAGAGTAAAGTAAAAGATAACTGGAAACAGGGAAATGAATCTTTTGCAAAAAGGGAAGAGGAACAAGGAGCAGGAAAGAGGATGAAAAGAATTAAGGTGTGCTATGCTCACGCACCAACTTCTCACGAGGAGGGTAATCATTATGCAGTGCAAACACCTACTGATATAAATAAAATTTAAAAGTTTAGAAATGGAAGGGAGAATGAGGAACAAAATGTATAACAGATAATGTAAAATTGGAAGAAAGGCCAAAAGGGTAGGAGAAGTAGGGAGGTGACGTGAGGGAAAGGAAAAGAAGGGAAGGAAAAAATAGGAGAAAACAAGGAAAAATGGAAATGAAGCTTTCCTCAATAGGGAGGGGCGGGGAGAGGAAGGAAAGACTGGGGGAGGGGCAAGAAAGAACCGGGAGAGATCGTGTACAGGTACAGTGCCCGAAGGTGAACGTGATCATACTGTACACCTAAAATATACCCACAAATGTAAAGGGAAACAATTTAGAATGAAAAGAAAACAAGTAAGAGGTCCTGGGCACGCGTGGAGAGACGGCGGTCCTCTGCACCTTGGTGCTGGACTCCCTGCGCCAGAACGGCGGGAATACAGAGGTACTGTCTGCGCCAGCCGGCCTGCAGATTCCCCTCCACAGTGTGTCCTGGACGGTGCCCATCTCACGGTAGCTGCCAGCCCAGAACATAGTCAGCCCATCAGTGTGCCCTCCAGTGGTGACGTGTTTATTTTAATTAAAGTGTTAAGTATTAATCAATTTAATTAATGGGTGCACTGCGGTTTTATTTTGCATGTGTATTGGTTACATTTTTTCAGCTTCGAAATTTTTTCATGTCTTTGCTCATTTTGTTGGTTTCAAAATTTTTCCAATGATTTATACAAATTCTTTAAATGTCAAGGGTAATAACCTCTTCCTCTATTTGCTGTCAATATAATAATGTAGTTTTTAATGGTTCTTTCATTGTCTATGTTTCGTTTTATAAAAATTGTATGTAATCGAACACTTCAATCTATTATCTCCTAATTTTTCCGGGATTTCCAGGCTTAGGAGCTTTTCCTTATTCTAACACAGTTAAGATATTTGTAAGGGAATGTGATGGGGGAAAGTAATGAGGGGAAAGAATAAATATGACTTAGAAAGAAAAAGAAAGCACATGTATATGGGGGTGGGGGGTTGTGGGGTGGGTAGGGATGTGAGTAAAAATGAGAATTAACTTATGTCATATACTGGGACAAATTCCCCAGTGTGGAGTGTGATTGTGAGCTGTATATAAAACCTACCATTAAAGAATTCAGTTTTAAAAAAGAAGATATTTGTGTGTATTTTCTTTCTGAACTTTCTATGTCTACCTGGAATTTAATTTGGTATATGGACATTCAGTAGAGATTTGAATGTATTTGAGAGATGTTTTAGCATATTTTATCAAATAGTTCTTTATCAACATATTTGTTATGGAATTTTTCCTAATTTGCACTGCCATCCACTATTAAAGAAATTAAAAGGAACAAGTTAAATAGAGAGACATCTCATATATATGAATCAGAAGACTTAATATTTTAAAATGGCAATACTCCCCCCAAAAGATCTCTAGATTCACACAATACTTCTCATAATCCCATGTGGACACTTTCAAGAAATCAGGCAAAAATTCAAATCTTAAAATTTTTATGCTGGAATTCAAATAGAAATTCAAGGGACCAAGAATAATCTTGATAGTGAAGAAATTTGGAGAACTTATAAGTCCTGATTTGAAAATACTATGAAGTTACAGTTAATAAGGCAGTGTGCTACTGCTGCTGTGACAGACATACAGATCAGTGGAAGAGAACCAAGAGTCCAAAATCAGTTTAGTCAATTAATTTTTGAACAGGAAGGCAGGAGAATTCCTGAGTAGAGACGACACTTTCAACAAATGGTGTTATATCAACTGGATCTCAATCTGTAGCAGAATAAAGTTGGACACCTGTTTGCACCACATACAAAACCGAACCCAAAATGGATTATAGAATTGTGTGTAGTGACAAAATCTATAAATTGCTTCAAAGCAACAACATGAATAAGTCTTCATGACAAGATTTGGACAAGTTTTCTTAAATACATCAGGAAAGGCACAGCAGAAAAAGAAAAATTCTGTAAATGGGATTTCAACAAAATTAAAAACTTTTATGCAATGAAAAATAGCATCAACAACACAAAGAGGTGACCCATGAGTGGGAGAAAATCCTATACTGCTGAGTATCTTGTATCCAGTATACACAAAGAACTGTTAAGACAACTCAAAGACGAGCAATGGATTTCAATAGACATGATCCAAAGAAGACAAAAATAAACACATGAAAAGATGTTCAGCATTATTAGCCATCAGGGAAGTAAATAAAAAGAGTCATAAACTATCACCTATCCATCTAGAGATAGTCCATCTATATACAGTGTGTAGAATGGGCTACTGCGTAGAGACAGAAAGTAGATTGATGGTGTATGGGGACGGGAAATGAGCAACTGGAGAGTGAGTGCTAAGGGGGAGAGAACCTACTCGGGGTGTTGAAGGTAGTCTGAAATGTTTTGCAATACAGTCACTACAAATAAAGACAGATACATTTTGGGGACGTCTCTCATTGGTTGAGGCTGATGTTACATTGGACAAAGAGGAATATTTCATTGTCTAAAACATCCTAAGAATAGTGATGCTAGTAGGGCTTTTTGATGCTGCTATCTTTCAATGTTTTATTAAAAAGAATGCAAATTTGGCTCCAGGAAACTATAAAGCCTCCAACTGCAACCGAACTTCAATTAAATCAAAGTTTAATTTCCACATATTATTTGCAATTTTGAGCTTAGGAAGAAAAATATATACATATTTATATATATAAATTATATATAGTTTAATATTTAATTTTTATTTACTATTTAATTTGTCATTTATTAATTTATATATTTTAATATTTATGTAATATTTAATTTTGCTATTTAATAATTTATATATAAAATTATGTTTATATAAATATATAAATATTATATATGCATATATAATATTTATATAAATATTTATTTGTATATATAATATTTATATATATAAATATATATTTTTTTCAGTGTGTAAGCAGTGTTTCCCTTACCTGGACATATTTGGATGAAAAAATCTCCCACTTGATATTACCAATATAATGATTAACTGAAAGCCCGTTTAGATTATCTAGCATATTGATAGCAAAGTTTTTTGGTCTAGTTCAGGCAAAGCTACGACTTTTATGAGTGTACTTAAAGGAAGCCACTTGTATTATTTTAAAAATTGTATCAGTTTTAAAATTATAGAACTGAACCAAAATAAGTGCTCAGAATGTTGTCTGGATTTTTTGTGTGCCTTTGTCACCTAGAAGTACACTCTCTGAAGATTATACAGAACCAGAGTTAGCTCTGTCTCCTCAGTGTTTCCTACCAATTCAGGTTGCGAGTGTCTGGATGGGCATCCTGGTGCTACCAACTGGTCTGCCACTGGGGGGTCTGACTTTGCAATAGTACAAGTCTCATAAGCTCTTTACCTGACTAATGAAAATCAGACACTGGCCCCAGACAGAAAATACAAAATTCTTCAAGAAGGTACATTTTCCGAGGAAGCACAGGGTGTAGGAGATGGGAAAGGACAGTCAGGATGGTGATGGCCATCAGGGATCAGACAACCAAATATTTTGTTACACAGAAATACTTTTTATTTTATAGGTGCAATATATTTTTTATTTTAAGGGATGGTTGAAAAGAGAGATTTTTAACTCATCTAGTCTACTGTTTCTAGAAATGGGAAACTATAAAATTATATAATTCCCAACCCCATTCTTCACTAGATAATTCTGATTACAGCCAGATTTGAACTTGTCTGAACAGATAAATTGCACTGCATTTCCCCTAAGAATAAAAATCACATCCCTCCCATTTTAATTAGATCTTCCATTCTTAGTAAATATTATTAGTAATAGTAACTATGCAATCCATAAGGTTTTTTATTCTCTTTCCCCAGTCAATGACTCTTTAATAATTTTGTTGGCCCATTTTCTTCATATTTTCACCTCCTTTGATAAAAGCGAATCATTTGTACATTCAGCTTGGAACAACAGCCATAAAAAGTGACTTTTCAATGAAGTGAGATTTTTGGTGTAATCCTAAAGAGCTCTCATGAAAACACATTTTCAAAGTGATCTCCCATACAGATATTTGTTTACAAAGTGGTATAAAAGGAATTTCTCAGCCTCTGCCCCACTGACTTCTGAGCTGGTTAAGTCTTTGCTGTATCAGGTTGACCTGTACACTGCAGAGTGCTTACTAGTGACCTGGGTCTTTACCACTAGATAGCAGGTATCACAACAAAATGTATCTCTAGACATTATCAAATGTTACCTGGGAACATAGGTGAAATTCTTGTAAGAACCACTGATGTATAGATTTGTAAGAACTCAGCCTATATCAAAATTAAAAGTATTTACACTGAACCTGATGCTCACCACAATGATTATTATGCACTTCGACACTTTTAGTATGAGAAATCATTCATATTTGGTTCATATCTAAGAGTCTAATTATATATAATATCCCCTAATGCCTACAAGCATTTTCTATTAAAGTCAATTTCTGCATAAGAGTCATAACCACCTCTTTTGCTCTGGGCAAAAAAGAAAAATAAGAATTGATATACACAGTCAATATTTGACAGTAGATTTGTATATAAATGGTCTTCACAAGCTCAAGCTAAGGGCAGCTTTAGGAAAATTGTCTTGTTCTATATTTTCTGTGAGTTTACTGTTGACTTACACAGCCCTTGGGGTTGTGAGAGTGGAAGTGTGTAGTGTTTTTGTTTAAAAGGTCTTTCCTAGAACTGAGTATATTACTGCTAGAGAAAACCAAGGGTAGACTAAGGGGAGTTGATAAAAACTAAGTTATAATTAGCACCACACAAAGTCCAGAGATTCCCTAGCACAGCAAAAGACACTGAGTCAATTAAACAGAAAATTGAGTATTTTAGAGTCAAATTATGTTCTGCATGACTTTTTTTCCTTCCCTTTGCTGGCAAGACATGAAAAAATAATGCAACTTTAGGAACTTCCCTATTTAGCTAAAATAAAGCCTTTATCACAAACAAAGGCAGATGACAGGATGGTTAAAACTGAATAGCTATAGACAATGATTATTTTAAATTCTTTTGTAATTATGAGGCCCAACCCCCCTGCCAAAGCAGGAAAAAGCCCATTTTCATAATTTTGTCCCAGTAAATATATACTACTTGAATTACCTTCCACAAAAAAGTTTACTTTGACACATCTTGGGCTCTTGGAATGTCATTTTGCATTTTCCTGTAAATATTCAATTTTTGTATAATGGTAAAAATCACATTTTCATTTTTTCTGTAGTTCATTATGGTTCACTGTGGTAGCAACTGCCAAACTGGCCAATTTGTATAAATAATAGAACAAGCTTCTATTGTCTCTCACCTGACACAGTGCCAACTACGTGGCCTACCTATTCTTGTTTCTGTCTTAATAATTTACTACAGTGAAAAGAATAGATATAATTTTTTATCCTGGATAGAATTCATAACCTTCAAAATTTACAAAAGGGAGAAGTAGCCAGCCAATGGTTAATTTAAGGATCTTTAGAAAGTAAATGGGTACAGCACCGTGGGACCACATTTGTTCCTTATATACTTATTCTTTATGACCTGCATACCTGAATTACTCAATTTTTTTCTGTTGAACATTAATCTTTCTATAAGATCCATTTTCTACTCTATTTATTTTTACTTTATTTTATTTTTTCTACATTTTACTTTAGATTTATAGAAAAGTTACCAAGACAGGACAAGAGATTCCCACATACTCTTCATCCAAATCTGCCTAATGTTAACATTTTATATAATGATAGTCATTTAATACTAAGAAATTAACATGCAGATTTTACCAGTTTTCCCGATAATCCCTTCCCCATTACAAACCCAGTTTCCAATCCAGGATCCCAAATCACATTTTGCGATATCCCTTTTGTAAACACAAAAATTTCTGGGTCATGTAATTTATTAAATTACCAACCAACCCTATTATGAACTCGTTTATTACCTTAATTTTCTTCTGGAAGGCAAAGATAAGGACGGCGTGAAAATCCCGGGCACGTGGGGTACATAAAGGGATTGTGAAGCGAAGGAGCCAACGCCAAGAAGGGAGGTAACAAATCAGAGCCAAAAGACATGCCATTTTGCCTGGGGCAGGCCCTGTGCACTTCTGTGTAATTAGCTTCCTCAATTATTACATCTGACAAACTAATTTTCATCTGAGAGAAAACAACAAATCATTAATTATGGTAATAAGTCACGGATTAAAATCTTTGTGTGTGTATTCCACACGCACTGTGATTTGTCTCCTTGGTCAGCCGACATTTTGCCTCCTTAGCTTTTCCTAGTTCCTTGCTCTTAGGACAGTTCCTCGTGAAGATCCCTGATTAGCCAGCTCTCCTGGCTGCCCCTGCGGAACAAATTCCACCCGGTTCTGCTGTCAGATTTAGCTGCCATTGTACTGATACCAACAAAAGCCCACAAAGGGCTGTGATAAAGAACGTGAATTCTGCAGTCAGAGCTCAGCTATGCATTTCATAGTACTGAGATCTTAGATGGACAAACTAGACAGTATCTCTATCCCCAGTTTATTATTCTGGAAAATGGGGGAGATAATAGGGCCTAAATGTTGTCACTGGGAGGGCGAACTGAGCTGATCCTCAGAAACAGGTGCAGGAACCTAATCAAGACTGGCATCTGAAAGGTCAATCTAAACCACATGTAAATCCAGGAAGGAAAAGCAATGTTCCGGCCCTGTCATCCAGGAACACTTAGGATGTACCATCTTCTTATATGTGGGATCTTGGGGGACAGTGGTGGTTTCTGTGTTGTTCTCTGTATGTACCACCCGCTGCCTGGCAAACCCAAGACCTTTCCAAGAGGACACTCTTCTTCTTCCTTTGAAATTCTCTCAGTGCCTAGCATTTCTACCTAGGCCCCTGCTCCTAATACTTCCTGGCTATAATGTCAGCACTATTCTCAGCATGGGAGAGAACAGAGGGTGTTCTGTGCCCTCAGGTTTATCCAGGGTCTGAGACTGAGCTGCGAACCACTCTCTCTGCAGGGCACAAGTGTTGATCGCCCAGGTTTCCTATTCCTAGGCCCAAGCCAGGCAAAGTGGAGCTAGGCCCTTCTCAAATGGGAAGGGGAATCAAGAGATGGGGGGAGGGAGAGGGAAAGGAAAGGAAAAGGGATAAAACAACAAATCAGGACATGTTGTGCACATGTACCAAATCCACACAAGGAATGTAAACATTATATACCATAAACATGCACCAATAAAAATAAAGAAAAAAGAAAGTGCAAAGGTACAATGTAGCTAGTTTCAAATCACAATCTACCAGTAATCTTTGTACTTTTATACAAATACAGTAGCACAGGATGCTATCACAATGAAAATCATTGTGAGGAATCCGAGTGTTACCACAGTCCATGTTGCTCTCTTTATCAGTATTTATTACCTATCACATTCATAGTTCTGTGCAAGGTTTGAGTTTCTCTCACCACCGAACCATTTAATGTGCTGTGGAATTATCACTGTGGGGATCCTTTTCCTCTGGCCAACTCCCAGTCCTCTGTAAGGTCTCATCTTAAATGTTTTCCTTAGAGAGACCTTTATTAGCTCTGAAGCTAAATAAAATTCCCCATTATCATTGCGCACGCACCTCTGACTTCCTTTCACGGCATTTCTCACTAGGGTATGAACCCCGTGTCTGTGTAAAGGACACTAGAACACTCAGGAGCTCGGGGGCCTGAGTGCCTGAGTCTCTTGTCTCACTGCTTGGGAAGATCGCGTGAACAAATGACGAAACAGTACTGACCTGGGGTTTGGGAGGGGCTTCAGAACATCCCCCATGTCTTCAACTAACTAGAATACGATGAGCTCCCAGCAATTGTTCAATGCAAATGCAAATTAATCTATACAATATTAGTATAATAAAGGAGCAGAGTAATACAAGGAGAGCAGAGACCACTTCCACTTGTGTGCTGATGAATATTTCTAGACCTGACCATAATCAACACCTATATGAAGAAAAAACAAATACAAGCAAGTTTCTTCTTAGAGTTTAGATGGAGAGAAGTTGTTCACTCATGAAATTAAGTTAGGAACAAAAGTAAGAATAACCTGAAACATTATGGACTTCACAAATTCAGGAGGAAAAAATGAAGGGGGTGACTTTATAACACTTCGATGTTTCCTCTAAGTTGTGTAAAAACTTTTTAGAGGGAAAAAGCAAAAACGATCAAGTTTAAAATTATCATCTTCAGAAACAACCAAAAAAAATATGACCGGATAGAAGTAAAATGGGTATTTGTCTCATAATAAGCAAAATGGGTATTTGCAATACATATATTCAGTAAAAATATACAAGTGTTTTCAAACAGTAGGTGCACATGGGACATTACTAGTTAAAAGGACTACTATTTTAAAACAAATGACAATGCTCTAATGGTCTTTTTCTATAAACTTGAATTTTCATATATTGGATTCACTCTAAGACCAAAGTTCACAAGAATTTAAATTAATCTAAACATAACAGAGCTATAGAAGTCACATAAATCCAAGATACCAAGTGAGAAAATTTGAGAAACATTTTCTTCAATAGCAAAGGATTATGTTAGCACTGTGCATCAAATCCCTGAGAATATAAACTAGACATCTAAGTCTCAACACAATTCTAAGTCTCCTTATAAAATTACAGTAGCAGTTCAATTTAAAGGCTTGAATTGGCTACAGGAATAGGCATTGTAATTTCATCTGTAGTATTAAGCAGGGATTTTTAAAAGTGTATCTTTCAATATAAACTATACAAACAAGAATTTCTGTAGTGCTTGATTTGCTGATGAAAATTAAACTAGAGCTTCCTAAGTCATCGTGGTCACAGTCTAAATGTGGTTTAATGATGCTGGCCCTTCTTAACATGAATTAAACCTACAGTATGTTTTGCAAAGTCGCAGATCCTATAATGTGATCTTTTCATATTTCCAATCAAAGATAGAGTAAACATTCCCAGGCCCTGTTGCCAAGTGAGTTTCTTAGGATTAAATGGAATCAACCACACAGACATAAGAAATCCAGAATGTTGAGCCTCGCATGGTCAAGAACAAGGTCACTTCTTTCCTACAAGCCCCTTTCAGATCTGCCTGTAATACGACTCTGTTTTCTTTCTCATTAAAACTCAGATTTATAAACATATTCACACTTGCTGCTTTCCCCGGACACTGCACGTCAGCAATGTAATAACAATGCTGGCCTTAGAACACCTTAATGTATTCGGTCCTTTTAAACGCACCTGAACATTTCATCTATTTAATTCCTTGCTTTGTTTAGTGTTTTTTTTTATATGTTAGATCTCTTTAATATACTCAGTGTTCTTTGAACGTCTCAGAGGTCAGGAATCAAGTGATTAAGGCAGTATTGGTTAACAGCTGTCTAACCACAGCAATGGTAACTAAAAATTACGAGAAGAGTGCTGCATCTTCGCTTAGTGCTCCAGTGACTGACTCTGCTCATGCTCTTTGGCACCTTCTCAGTAGAAAGCTTTATGTTCTGCTCAGGAGGAAGTACATATCCGAACCGTGTTATCAACCGTTTTAAACACTGGAGCTAGAAATTCAGCTTCCAAGCTTAGAAGAAAGTTAAAAAGACCGAACTGTTCAGGCAGCCCTGCAAATTATAATGGGTGAAGATCGTTATGACACTTGATGACATCCTCGAGGATTACACTTCCAGCAGGAACCGGCAGGGTTACAGATCTTAGGGTGCTGTCATTTTCCCTTCTGCTCCTCTCCGAGAGACAGACGCAATTACAGGGAATCCTTTCAAAAGTGGGGTTCACTAGCTACTTTGAACGCTGGAAAATTTTATAAAGGGTGAAAATTACACCCCAAAATATTGCGAACCTACGAAAGGCACTGAGAATCTCTGGGTCTGTGTTTAAGATCTTCAAATACGTGTAATCGGAAAGAAGGTCTCCGACATAATGAGCTTCTCCTTCACCATTTCTCGGAGACAGAGACTCTTCATCATATTCCTTTATTTCCTCATCCTTTAGGGGGAAATTCTTACCCTGAAATTTTTTTTTTTTAAAGTTCATGCCTTTATCTTTTGCACTTGTATTTGTTGATAGAAAATTTTGCAAGAATTGATTCACTTTGGAGCTAAGAAAAAAATTAGTTCTAGAATGTATAAGAATGATTCTAAATCACATCTAATTGCTTGCATGATTGATGACAAAGCCAAAATATTAATGAGGAGAAATCAAATTTTGTGTGAAGTTGCTGATTTTTTTTTTTTTATATTTCAAGTCAACAGCACTAAATAGTGGTCTGAAAAGAAACCCATCATTTATGCTCTGAATGTCTGACAAATTAGGAATAATGCCTGTTACACTATGCAGGTCACAGCCTGTCAGGTAAGCATTTCTCACCACATGGCAGCGACAGTGCATATATTTGCTATGTAAATGTGAAATCTACACACAGTTTCCAGTTTAGAATATGTTTAAAGAAGTCTGGGCATAAATAATGCGTCCTTTAACCGACTTGCTTGTGTACTGTCGGGACAGCCACAAACTATTTATAAGGAATCAGGAGCAAGATTCTTTAGACAGATCTAATGACCTAATGTATGTTATCACTAAGACAGTGTGTAAACAGCAGTAATAGGTTAATTTTTGGTAACAAATTGAATGCCTGAAGCTTAACTGGTGCATTAGTAGTGTAGAGGTACACTCATCTTAACTATGAGCTATAAAAAGAAGTCAGAAAACAACTTGCCTGTGTTGTTCAACATGGGGTGGGTTTCATGATATACCTTCTCTGCTGTTTTGCTAAACTTCACATTAAGCTAAGGTATTTTAATGTGGAGAAGTGAACAAATTATCATAGATGAATGATATACAATTGTTGCACATGAGGAGGTTCAAGAGGACTTGTTTTCAGGAAAGGTTTTCATATATAGCCAGGTATGAAAAATACATATAGATGTTGAGCATTTCCTCATCTGTTTCTTGGCTGCTTTGATTTCTGCATAGACAATTCCCGGATCTTCTCTTTGGCATGAACACCTGTAGATGCAAATGAGTTCTAGAAAGTAGGACAGCTTTTATAGAGTGGAATATTTCTATAGGAAACTTGGTGTGGGAATGTGATGAGGGGAAGGAATAAATATGATACAGAAAGAAAATAAAAGAGCATGTATAAAGGGGGGAGGAGGGGGGAGTGGGTAAGGATATGGGT
>PVIC010003650.1:0-30348 GCA_004025085.1 Thryonomys swinderianus | reverse complement strand
GTACCAATAAAGAATTCAATTTAAAAAATTAAAAAAAGAGAAAAATATATATATTCAGGTATGAAAAATATATATTTTCAGATTATACTTAAAAATAAGGTTCAACACATATAGACTCAAATGAGCTCTAGAAAGTATGACAGCTTTTATAGAGTGGGAAATTTCCATAGGAAATTTCATGTGGGAATGTAATGAGGGGAAGGAATAAATATGATACAGAAAGAAAATAAAAGAGCATGTATAAAGGGGGTGTGGAGGTGGGGTGGGTAGGGATATGGGTAAAAATCAGAATTAACTTTTGTCATATACTGGTAAAAATTCCCCAATGTTATACGTGATTTTGAGATGTATATAAATTGTACCAATAAAGAATTCAATTTAAAAAAATAAGGTTCAAGTCAGATCAAAGGAAAACTTGCTTCTATTGTTGCTCTTCCACTAGTAATCTGAATGAGTAAACTAGAGAAGTGAGATTTCACCTGTCTAGGCATCGTATAGTCTGGCTTGCCCGTTTCACAGGGGGCTAGAAGGAGTCCCAAACAAGACAACAGGTATCAAAGTATTTTACCATCAGAAACAGAAAAAGACTCCATACATGTAGAAAATTAAAATCTAATTTCCCAAGAGCCTCTTTGGCTGCCTCCATACATATGACTCTCCATGGCACAGGAGTCTGTATATGTTAGCACACTGACACACAGAAACAAAGGCCTACATGTTGACAGTTTTCAGATCTATAAAACTCATCAGCATTTGAACTCTGCCCATATTTCCACTGGTCTAGTCCCTTGGTTTAAATACTTTAAAATAGTACACTAGAATGTGTATGGAAGGAAGGAGTTGATTCTGCCCCAGATCCTATGAATACTCCAACCGACTCTAGCTACTTGGATTTCACTCCTATTGGCCATTGGGTTGTTGATCACTTAATCTTGGCAGGGTGGAACATCCTTCACATTTGCCTGGACCATGGGTTATTTTAACTTTCCAGATGTGCTTCAAGTGGCCAATCGGTCATTTGAAGTCTAAGCCAAAATGGTTAGATTTTACGTAAGGGCATGTGGGATATGATCACAGGCTATATAGAGAAATATGAGGTGAAGAAGGAAGGGCTGGAATTGACAATGGAAGCTTTCCTGGGGGCTTACTAGATATTTCGTGGGAATGAATACTGACTCACTGTGGTTTATGAAACATTTCTTAAAACTCAGAATAGTGAATATGTGGAAGAGAAACTGTAGATTCTGAGTTGTTAAGAATGGAGGAGTCCAGGTTTTACAACTGCAAGGGGTTTTACCCATCTAAAAAGAAAGCCTTTATCAGTAAGGAAAACATAGTACACATTTAGAAGAATTTAAATAAGTCATATTTATTGTTTTGTGGATAAAAGGTGTACTACATTATATATTCAAGAGGAAAGAAAGAACCCAATATTTCGCTGAAATTTGAATTAAGTGCTAGATTACTTCAGAATCTGTTTATAATTGTTGGGTAAAGGGCAAATAGATGATATAAAAAAGGGCAAACAGATGATATAAGATCAAATCTGATGGATGAGTTGTTACTAATATATACCGAAACAAAATGTCAAGCCCTGAGCCAGCAGCAGAATAATTGGTAGAGACCCAGAGATGAGTGGTATCAGATAACTTCTAAATTCTGGAGAGAAATAAAACTGAAGAAAATCGGGCAAGGAGACTTGTCTAGGTTACTGATTGTAGTAATTATCCTTTTCTTGAGGAGGAATGGAGCTCCCTGTAGGGAGGTACTTTCCTACAGGCAATGATCAAATATAATTTATCTCTCTTGCCTTTAAGAAAAGAAGAAAGGTAGACAATGAATTGAATCACTATTAAGAAAATCTGAAAAATGAACTCATAAAAATCAATTTATTTTCTTCTTGACCTTAAAAATTAAGTCCCATCACAACTACAGCTGCAAGACTCAGTGTACTCTCTTCAAGACAGATGAAGCCAAGAGAAGTGTCTCTTCCTTGAATCCCAGCAACTACACTCAGCCAGTCAACGAGGACTTGTAGTACCGTGTGACACGGTCTGTACAAACCAAGAGAGGAGAAGAGGATTCACAGACAACTTCCACGCCAGTGACCCTACAGACTGCAGAGACAGATGACATGGCCAGTGTAATGGGATGCAGTATGGGCGGTGGGAGAACAACGAAAAAAGAAAGAAAGAAAAAAAAAAAGACTCTTGTTGGAATGGGAAGACTGAAAGAAAGCACCAGAGCTCAGGGTTAATTGGTAAAAGTTAACTAGGTTTTAAAGATGGTGGACTGAACGCAATATCAACTCCTTCTTGAAACACTAAAGTATAAATTTTGAGCAACAGACACAAAGAAAACAGGACAGTTGATATAAAATCAAATCTGATGGATAAGTTGTTACTAATATCTACCAAATCAAAATGTCAAGCCCTGAGCCAGCACTGGAATAATCTGTAGAGACCCTGAGATGAGTAGTATCAGATAACTTCTAAATGCTGGAGAGAGATAAAACTGAAAGTGGAGATCATTTGTTGAGAGTTGGCAGGACAAACTTTTTTTTGAGACAGGGTCTCGCTTTGTGGTTCAGGCTGGCCTTGAACTCACTATGTAGCCCAAGTTAGCCTCGAACTCACAGCAATCCTCCTCCCTCTGCCTCCCGAGTGCTGAGATTACAGGTGTGAGCCACCATGCCTGGCATTGTGGTATGTGGTACTGGGGAGTGAACTCAAGACCCTGTACTTGCCAGGCAGATGCCGGAACCGCTGAGCTAAATCCCAGCCCCAGAACAAACTTTTTTTTTTTTTTTTTTGAGACAGGGTCTCACTTTGGAGTTCAGGCTGGCCCTCAGCTCACTATGTAGCCCAGGCAAGCCTCGAACTCAGCAATCCTCCTGCCTCTGCCTCCCGAGTGCTGGGATGACAGGCGTGAGCCACCATGCCCGGCACTGTGGTATGTGGTATTGATGGCTGGTGGGCGTGAATCTCCACACCCAGCATTGTATGTGGTTACCGGGGATTGAACTCAGGACCTTGCACTTGCGAGGAACTACTGAGCTAACCCTCTGGCCCCAGAACAAACTTTTAAAAGCACTCTTGCCTGCAGTTCTGAGCAGCCCAATAAGCAGAAGGGGGTGTTTAGCTCTAGAGATGCCAGACACAGTTAGAGTGGGACTCCCATGCAGAAGACAGGAATAGGTGGACATTTACCTAGTGAGTGGGACCCCAGCTTTCTTCTTCTTTTGGCTCTCATAAGTTTGGGAACTAGGTTTATGTTCCTCAAGAGACCGGAGAAAATCTGCTTGGGAATCCCTGACTGATCTATGATGGAAAAACTCATGCACTAAATAGAGATTCTCTAGAAACCCCACCAGGCCAGAGCAACTTCTAATGAAGACAACTATCAACAAGCTCTCCACCATGCCAGCATCCCGCTACAGAGTGGCTTTGTAGTGCCCAGCAGCCAAGAGATGCTGGACTTTGGAGAAAATTCCCCATTATGAAAGAGAAACCAATTCAAAGAAGGAAAAACAATGTAAAGAATCTCTTCTTTACAGATTCCATAGGGATTCAAAGAGAAAATAAAAACATTTAAAAAATCAAGTACCTATAAAATTAATATAGAGGTATAAATTGTAATATTAACCATAAACTTTACATATTAAAATAATACCCATAAATATATAAAATTAAAGGAGAAAAATATAAAGGAGAAAAATATTCAGAATTTTTAAATCTATTGGAAATTTGGAACGTTACAGCTTAGCTGGAAATCCAATAGAAGATTTGGAAAATATACTTAAGGAAATTACTCATAAAGTGCAGTTAAAGAGATGGAAAGAACAGGAAAAAGACAGGAAAATTAGAAGATCTGCTCAGTTGGGCCAGAGGGTTAGCTCAGTGGTTCCGGCACCTGCCTTGCAAGCGCAAGGTCCTGAGTTTGATCCCTGGTAACCACATATAATGCTGGGCGTGGAGACACGCCCACCAACAATCAACACCACATACCACAATGCCGGGCATGGTGGCTCACGCCTGTAATCCCAGCCCTCGGGAGGCAGAGACAGGAGGATTGCTGAGTTCGCGGCAGCTTGCCTGGGCACCATAGTGAGCTCAGGGCCAGCCTGAACTACAAAGTGAGACCCTGTCTCAAAAGAAAAAAAAAAAAAAAGAAGATCTGCTCAGATTGTGTAGCATCATAAAAGAGGCATTCTAAGAAAAAGAGAAGAGAGGAAATAGGGATATGAATGGGGTAATCTTCAATGACATAATTCAGAAAACCTCTGCAGATCCAAAAAACACGAGCTTACCAACTGAAGAGCCCACTGGATTTCCAGTACAACAGAAGAAAACATAAAGAAAATGGTGCATATCATTAGGGAAGTGTAGATTGCCGAGGCCGGAAGGAAGATCCCAGATATTTGTAAAGAAGAGAATTTTTCCAAGTGTCAGGAATCAGAATGGCCTTGGTTTTCTCAAGTCACACGGGGAGGTAGGAGGCAGCTGAGCTTTGCTTTCCAACTCTGGGGGACACATGTCCAATTTAGAATTCTGCATGCAATGTGCCATTGACGAGAACAGAACTAAGATGCTTGCAGAATGACAAGGTTGCCAAACCTCTCTTTCTACTGAAGAACGCCCTGGAGAGTATTTTGTACCAAAAAAATAAAATAAAATAAAATAATAATAATAACGACAAAAGATGGGGAGGTGCGGGGAATACTGTGGGAAGAGGAAGATGTAAAACCTAGGAAACTAGAGACCCAGAGCAGGCGAGGGGTGAGGGAGGTCTGCTGCCAGCTCGGCAGGGGAGCGGCCGGGCCAGGAACAGGCCACAGCCTCCGTGGGGATTTTGTCAAGAGGTTTAACGGATGAAAACCTAAGGATTGTGTCAAGAAAAGGTTTACACCATTAGGGAAGGAACAGATCCTTAAAAAACAAAGCAAATGAAAAGCAAGGCAATAATTAATTCCAGGGAAAACAAAAACTTAGGCTGCGACGAAAAAGAAATGACAGTGCAGCGCGTGACACAGCTGTGAACGGTATTTACATGACCCACAGGGCAGACTCTCAATATCGGTCCAAGCAAAATTGCGAAAGGACAATCTAGTCATCTACTATGGAAAGTCAATAAATAACACCTTAACTAGAAAAAATAAGGATTGGCAAGCAAGCACGTTATTTAGAGATATGGAAAAGAATTCTGATACAGTTGGCTAGAGAAGAGCCCCAGTGTGGCCACGTACATCAGAAACACATCTAGGAGAGCATGAGGGACATTAACGATTTCTTGGGTGAACACGACGGTATTTTTTAAAGCCACTAAATGTCAGGTTTTCTCTTGAGGGCTGTGGAACCTATGCCTCAGTGATATAAACTCCAGGAAGCAGAATTTCTACCTTAGAATTATTTGTAGAAATTCCCTTTTTTAATAAAAAAATTCTACTTTTAACTGCTCTCACAGTTCATATCGCGGGAACGGTGTCAGTCACCCTGCTGCCGCCACGGCCCCCAGCATCACCGGCCCCTCCAGGGCAGGCTCCTCCCCATTCCCCAGGGTTTGGGCTCCAACTTCCGCTCCGGCCGTGACAGGCCCCTCTGCTCCCTCGTCCCGCGGCCCACGCCCTTTGCCCCAAGCACTAAGAAACCAATTACTTGTTACACTGCTAAGTGATGTCATCGCTTCGCATCTCTTCCTCACTGAGGCCCTGAAAGCAGGGCTCATCCATCTTCATTTCGGCGCAAGGTCCAAATGACTAGGCCTGCAAGTCATCATGACCTACAATTAGGTCTAGTCAACTGGAACCCGGGGAAGGAGGAGAAGACATTTATGTCAATTTCCTGCATATGTTGGAATCATTTTCTTTGGCAGAAACATGTCATATTCTTTTTTCATGACAGGCAGCCGCGCGGATCCGAGGGCTGTGGCAGGCCAGCGGCCAGGCTGGCCCTGCGGTCTCGCGGCAGCTCGGCTGGGGGCAGATTATCCGTCCATCCAGGAAAAACCCTCATTCTTCTGCCGGGATTACAGTGCGCTCGCACAAGGTTTAGGTCAAAGAATAAATATCTGTCACCGTGGCAGTGTAATAGCAACGTCAGGGAGACTCTCTTGATACTAGAACCATTTATTTTTCTCTTCCTTCTTTTTTAGGAAACTGGTATATAACATTTTTAAATTTATTTCTCTGTACAGATGCTTGCTTCCAAACAAACAAGACACTGACTTTCCACCATGAATATTCAGCTATTTTCTATTTTCTAAAAATATTTACTAGTTTTTCAACTGCACCAACAAATAAAGATAGCAAGACCTACTTCTCCCATACCTAGGTATTTTTAAAGTTATTACCAAAAAGAGATTTTAATGCCTAAATAAAAACTACATTGACTCAGCACTAGTATTTATTTCTACTTTTAAAAATCTTATGCAGAAAGATTTTCAAAAGTAATTATTGACGTTTAGTTACTTAAAAGAATATATGAGAAATGAAAACCAGAAGGCAGTGTTTTTCATTATACCTCTCATTGTTACTTTCTAAAATATATCCTGCTTGGAGGACAGCAATGAAACCAATCATACCTAAATAAAAAGAAACTGCTTTTATCTAAAAAATGGCAAAGTGTAGAGCAACCTATTATTTTTACCAGGTGCATAAAGTCGTATAGAAAGGCCTGGGTTTAATCACAAGAGGTACCGTAAAGCACAGTGGTGACATCCCCAACCTAACTCACGCCTACATGAGAGATTGGTACATCTTATGAATTAAACATAAGCCCTGATTTATGTTCCGTTATCCCTCATATCAAAAACTACAGTAGCAGAGCTGTGTCACTGCGAATCCATTTAACGATATTGATGAGACAGCCGGCGCGGAGCCTGCGAGGTAACTGCCAGTGCCTCGCACAGCCCTATAAATCACTCCTGCGGAGTGGTTAAGCAATAAATAACAAGTCATTAATTCACAGTATATTATGCTAAGAAGCTCAAACTACATATGTACCAGATTGTAAATAAATGCCTGTGGGACAATATTTGAAGCAAGCAACGCTTGGCATTAAAACAATTTTTTAAGAGCAAAAATTCATTGAGTAGTATTAATTCATTGTAGATTTCCCTTGGCAGACATAAACCAAGACCGGGCTTTGTTCAGTAGACCCCAAAACTTCTCTTCACCCAGCTGGAGACACACGTCAGGCATTAAATCCATTGGAACTCTTTCGGTGTTTAAGTTGCAAATTGCCTGGTAAGTGCCATAATGGTCCTGCCATAAAGCCTTTGCGTGAGCTAACAGCACTTCTCTAAAGAGTATGTTTTGGAGAATGAAGCTGGTTATTCAAATGTTTTGCTCTGAAACCACAGAACCCACGGGAAACGGGACAGAAGTAGTGTGTTCCCCCGTGAATGAGAAACGGCACTAACCTCCCTCCAGGCAGCTGTATTCTCTTCCGCACCGGATCACCTTTTCCCAAGACCATCAGCAACTGAAGCTGCCGGAAGTCCCCTCCTGCCCTCAGGCCCTTCCAACGTGTGCAACTCCCGACCGCACATGCTCCTGCCCTGCCCGCCCAGGCCTGCTACCCTCTTCCCAGGACACCTACGGGCAACTGGGGCTGAAGAGACTTAACTCTAAGTGGTAGCTCCAAGGATAATTACCTCACTCTTTCTAAAATGTTAAACAATGCTTTTATTAGTATACATCTGCCACACAAAGTGATTATGTTGCTTGTGGGTAGGTGGACTGTGTACGTAACACATCTTAATTTTTTTTCACCCTGTGCCCCATCTCTCCTTTCCCTTTCCCTCCATCTCTTGATCACCTTTCCATTTTGGAAAGAACTAAGTTTCTGCTTCCTATTTTTTATCTTTTACTTTGGTCTTGGTTTACACTCTGGGTTTCTCATATAAGGAAACTGTGAGACACTTAATCTGTGTCTGATTTATTTCACTTAATATTATGGTCTCAAGGCACATCTATTTTCCTACAAATGACTCAAAGTATGGCACAGTAGTACTCCACTGTAGGTAAAAAAACGTGTTTTTTAAAAATCCATCTATCTGCTATGGACATGTAGGTGGCTTCCAAGAGTTAACTATAATGAAGTATCCCACTACAAACATGTTCGCATATGTATCCTTGTAATGTGATGCCTTTAACACTCCTGGGAAGACACATAGAAGGAGAATAAATGGGTTGAATGGAATTCCTAGTTTGAGTTTTCTTGAGTTTTCTCCACACTGATTTCTGTAGTGGTTGTGCTAGTTACTTTCCCGCTAATGATGTAGAAGGACACCATTTTCGCTGCAGCCTCACCAGCATTTGTTGCTATCTGATTCTTGGTGGTAGCCATTCTTCCTGGGTCAAGAAGAAATCTCAGTGTTGCCTTAATTTGCATTTTTCTACCGGCCAGCAATGTTGAACATCTTTTCATGTATTTATTGGCCACTTGTAGTAGTGAGAAATATCTATTCATTTCAGTCACCCATTTTTCGATTGGGTCTTTTATTTGGGGGGGAGCTCTGATTTTTTGGGTTTTTAAGTAGATCTAGATATTAGTCCTCTGTCTAAGGAATAACTGACAAAATTCTTTTCTATTCTGTAGGTTGTTTCTTGACTCTGTTAAGAGCTACATGCTTTAGCCTTTGAGATTTATTTGTTTCTAGAATGGACATACTATTATTTAGACTGCTTATATCAAGGGTTATGAGAATAAAATATTATACATGAAAATACTGTAAGATAAACGAGGGTTACTGTGTGATTCACTGTAGCTAAGAAAGAACAGAAGTGCATGATCCTTGCCAGATAGACAAGATGCCATAGTTTTGATCTGAAGTGAGTCCCAGTGGCCAGCTGAAGTGTGGCTCTCAGTCCATGTCTCTGGGGGGACATGGTGCAGTGTCTGCAAAGGAAGGGAGGTTTCCCAGGGTCTGCCCTCTAAGTGGATTTTAGGACCCCTGCCCTCTGGCTTTGCTTCCCGGATGCCATGAGATGAGTTTCCTCTCAGGATCTGCCTTGCTGCAGGCCTGAAAGCTGTAGGGCCTGCCCTCCAGGGACTGGAATGTGCGAAGCTGAGATAAAATCAACCTGTGCTCTTAAAGGAAAGAAGACAGGACCCTGTCTGTGCAGCAGGGGACAGATCAGTAATCTCAGCTACTATCTCCTCCAGAGGCTGAGGCACGAGGATCACAATGTGAAGGTGGCTGGGGATGTGGCTCAGTGCCAAAGCACTCGTGAGTTTGATCCATAAAATCCACAAAGGTCCTCATGTACTGTCTCAGCCAGGTGAGTGACATGATGGGGGAGAGGGCTACTTTTGTTTTTGTTCTTGGAGCATGCTGGGCAGGTGCAGTGGGCCTGTGTAGGCTGAGGCATGAGGACTACTTGGGCTGAGGAGTTCAAGGCCAGCCTGGGTAGGAGTGAGACTCCCCTATCACAAATCAAAACGGCAACAAAATACTGTAGCTTGTAGCTGACTAGCACTGGATTTTCCTGGGTTGTAGGTATCTTTCACTATACGTGTGACAAAGACTAATCTTTTTCTTGTACTTTGTTTTATTTAAATTTGAGTCTTGTCTGAATTAATCTGTAATCAAAGAACTCTAAAGTACTCACTAGCAGTGGGTTTATCTGGTTTGTTGTTGATTTTTCTGCAGAATCTGAACACAAAGGTCCTAAATACAGGAACATTTGAACTGTGTTACATTTCAAGCTTCTATCTAATTCCCTATTTACTGTCACCTTAGGTTTCTTTTATCATTATTACTTTCTAATTCTAGCTTACTTAATATCAAAGATTAATGTTGCTTCCTTTCCAGACATATCCTCCTGAATTTCCACACTTTTTCCCCATTATCTCTCAACAATCTGGAGAGACTTTCTGAGTTTTGTCTTATTCTTCATTGGTATTTCTAACAAACATCTCTCCATTTAACATCATCTGAGCATGTAATTAAGGTGTTCTCTCTGTTTCAGGCCAGTGATGAAGCTGTTAATGTGGAGGGACACTGGTCTCTCTAGAAGGTCACTTGAAACCTTTTCTCCTCCTATATGTGTGACCCATATTCTCCTGTGATTCCCCTCATTATACCCAAATCCTTATCATTTTGAAGTTCTTTAGTAACATCTCACAGGAATTGAGAAAAGATATGCCCAAATGACAATGCTATCATTCCTATTACTCAAGATTATCAAGGTGGGATACACTCCAGCAGTTCTTCATGATTTTTTTCTGAAATAAATTATAGAAATGCTAAATAAAAGGAACTTTATCTTCTTATAGAAAAATGAAGGCAGATAAGACAGTCACATTGGAACTGTAATAAATCAATTCACTATCCTTATGTTGAGGAGACTATATTCATTGTTCTTAAAACTCAGTAGGAATATGTACAATAATGCTTCATGAACTGGATCTTCTACTGAGCAAATTCTGAGATGAATCCAGAAAACTGAAGCTTTATGCCAAGGTAATAGCAAGAAAATCTTAAACACTGGATACAAGTAATACTGTATCAAGAACAGTTTTTCCTCCTGAAACCCCAGACTACAATGTCATGGTTTATACAGATTAATAAATCCAAGTGAAGCATCCTCATCTTCATCATTAATCAAGGGTCACCGCTGTGCTGATTCAGTGGGGGGCCTCGCTGTCCTCACCATGCGTTAATGACAGGAAGAGGGCCGCAGAAGCACACGCTCGGCTTCCGAGGCCCAGGAAGCAAGGGTCACAGGGTCTGAGGAGAGAGTGAGCAGGACAGCTGTCACCTCTGAGCTGGGTGAGTGACACTGGGCTCACCTCTGTGCAACTCTTCCTTCTTCACGGTGAGTGACCTTTCTAGCCACCAGAGAAGCCTGAGGTTATGCCAGGCCAGATGATTATGCTCCTATCAATGCACCCACTTGGCCGAGTTCCTAAAAAGGTAGCATTTTTCCAAGTGAATTTACACATCTTTGACTTGCAAAGTCAATTAGGGATGAAAGAAGGTACAGAAAGAAACAGAAGCAAACTGTAAGATGAAGCAGACATGAGCTGGAATGTTTCGCTGACTCATTTTCCATGTTGACTATAGTTATGAAATTGGCACTTGAACAACTTTATATACTGAAAATATTTGCTCGTGAAAGTGATTTAATTTTCAGAAATGTAGACAACCATTATTACAAGCTGTTTTAGAAGTATTTCTTGAGATAACTTTGCTATGGAATCATTTTTTTCCATTTAAAAATATTTATTTGAGAAATTGACCATATGGTTATATAATTATGTATTGGTTAATACTTGACCTTATATAATTTTACATATTATGATATATCAGAGCTTTAGTCTTTCCAGACAAATAAATTAATCTTTACCCTGTGTTGAAATTTCTAAGGTAGGCAGGTGTGTGGGTACTTCCAGTGTGATTTTCCTTGATTTTTAAAGTCACAAGTTTGCAGCATCCAAAAATTTATGTTTAAAAATTTCAATGTGTCATTAGTACATTTTCTGCATTTTTAATTAATTTAACTTGCCAGTTATCCATGGTACTTTTTGGTCAAATACAATTATTGGACACTGTGACAAATTCATATTTAAAAATAAAACTATTTGTGGATTTGTATGATAGATGGAGATAAGTCATTCTTGTGTCATGCTAATGACACGCTTGGGTCTCTCTTTCTGAGCCAAATATTTATCCCCAAAGACTAACAGTGGCAACACCAAAGATGTTATGTTGGAAATCTCCAGGAGAAAGCAGTCATTCACACATGTGATCCTGTTCCTCAACATGGTTACGCTGAAAAGCTTTGTGTGAAGGACTCCAGTCAACAAATATTTTGTCAGAGAGTTGATATTTAAGTCCCACAACTAAATCATTCACAAAATACATATTTAAGTCCAGAAACGTACAATGTTATGTAAATTAAATTGCTGTATGACAAGTCCCCTAAAATAGGGGAAACATTCTTGAGTTTTATCTTCCCTTTGTCATTTAGTATAATTTTAAAAGTATGAAATTTTGTATTTCAATATTTTAGACTTAAATATTAATACTAGAAGTCCCTGACACATTTATTTAGATTTCTCTATCAAAGTATGAAATATTAATAGCACAGCATTTTAACACCAGAAAATAATGACCACCATAGTTGGTATAATGTTTAAAAGACTTGATATTTTCACCTAATGATTGTTAGGTACATTTTTCTGTTCCATCTTTCCCTCCCACACACAAAATCGCTCCATGCCAAATCCCTTAAATACCTCTTTTGAAGTTTAAAATTAATCCCCATGGTTACTCTTCTATAATCCTCCATCTTTTAAAAGATGCAAAATACGCTGCTCTGTGCTGATACTTTTTGAAAAATCAGATGGAATCCCAAATATCCTATATGACAGAGTATGTGCATGTATTTAAACACAACACACATTCTCATTAATGCTATTCATCAAAGAATCTGATTCTCCTATAATCACTACAAATGAGGTAACAATCAGTATTCAATGTCCATTCATAATGTATGTTAGTTATAAAGGATTTTCATGTGAAATATCTAAGATATACAAATATATATATATATATATATATATATATATATATATATATATGTGGGTTCTAAATGAAATGTATTAGAACTGGTTATATTATACTGACTGGCATATGAATTCTTAATAATAAGACCCTTGATGTGTTATCCAGAACTAGAGTTCACAAGAAAACTACTCGGCTTCACTTTCTACATTTCTGGCTAGCAAGTAGTCAGTAAAGCATATTTATTTTCAGTTTGGGAAGGGAGTTTTAGAGTACTGTACCAAACCTTTTAATTTAAAAAAAATTTTGCTAAAAATTAAAGTATCTTGTTTCTTTGTTAAAGTAACAAAAGAAAAAATAACAGAAAAACATCACATGAGCAGTATGAACAGTGCCCTTTTCTTCCCTTTAATAGTCTGCTTCTTATATAGATTCATCTAGAAGGTTTGCTTTTTTATAAGCTCCTCTTGCCCGTCCCATCCGAAGTCATAACAGCAGATGCTGGAATAATTAAAAACCGATCACTACGGCCTCCTCTCTCCCATCACAGACCTGGCAAATGAAGGCTGCGTACGGGCGTCCTTGTCTCACTTTATCCACCTCTGCGGCACTGACGCGGAGGCTTTCATGTGCATCCTCGCACCTCTCCTTCGACAGGAAGCCTGTCTCTGGGGATCACTTGCAGAAAATAGGACATTGAGTCCATAATTAAAGTAATCTCTTTCCAGGCAGATGCTGCAGTTGGCTCTGCTATCACATATTAAAAAGGCATCTTGAGGGTTATAAAATGTGCAGCAAAGAGCTTTAGAGATGAGAAACGGCAATTTTTCATCTAATTTTGATCCAAAGACATGTAAGTACTGTATTGCTACTTTTTGGTCTTGAGCCAAATAACTATTATGGTGCTGGGATGAGCCAGGCAGTAACCAAAATTAAAGAATACTTCAGCTTTTATCCTCAAAGTGAGAAAAGCTCTTTTGTAACCATCTTTGCACTTAGCAAATAAGGATGCCATCTCAAATCTGTGCATTAATGCCTGCAGGCGGATTTAGAAGACAGCTTATGTGGCTTAGCTTTATAGTCATACTTTCAATGTATTTGCTTGAGTTAAAACCAGGGTTTGATTAAGGGACCTACCGTCCTAGCCCCATTGCAACTACAGTGTACATTTTTAATTGGAAGCCTTTTCACTGTTTATCTTCTCTGCAAAATTTAGGACATTGCTCTTTAAAATATATGTCAGCCCAGATAACCAAAAGGCTCATGTCATTTATAATCCCTTCTATAAATACTAATAGAAGAAATAAATGGAGGAGACATAACAAATACTTTCTCATTTTCAGTTTAGGACTTGTCGATGCACATTACCAAGACCTGACTTAAATATTGTGATGTACTGAGATGAGCAGGGAAATGGTTACTTCTGCTTAATATTTATTTATCAGGGCTAAATAAGACAGTTGATTAACATTCACTGAGTTAATCTTAAAGAGGTTTCTGGGAAAACAATTGGTTCAAGTGTTTTTATTTCCCCAAAAATTTTTTGAAAAAGTGTTACCAGAACTTAAAAAAAATTATGAATAATACTAAAATTTATATTTTATGATAGTTAAAAATAAGGTGTCTAGTTTAACTCAACAAATAGACTACTTAAGTTCTCAGAATTAATATATAGAAGAATACGTGTAATGCCCCTTGAATTACTAGAAGAAAGCTTACAGTACATAAAAATTTTAAATTACTGGTAGAGAATTTTTAAATGATAAAATTGATATTTCCAGGTCACCTAAAATAGTGTAATATTAACTGTTAGCAGTCCAAACCTGGAAGTAAAAGCAGTAGGGTATAAGCACTAATTCCAGAATGTAATCATCAGACATATTCATGCCTTCATGCATTTTTATTGAGGTATGCATTAATTTGACAACTATTTATTTAAAATAAATACTAATTTTGATTGATAAATCATAACTGTATTTATGGGGCACAATGTGAAATATATAGATATATATAATGTGCCATGATTCAATCAAGCTAATTATGCATCATTTTGCTTATTTTTATGATGAGGACTTCTGCAACATATAATACATTATTATTGGCTATATGTACTCATCCTGCTTTGCAACAAATCCTAAAACCTCTTCCTTCTGTTCATTGAAACTCTGTACCCTTTGATCAACAATTCCCCATCTCCATTGCTACACTTGTGACTGACCTCTAGCACCCACTTATGCATCTCTATTTCAGAGTGCTGCTTGGGACAGTTTACATATGCCTGAAATCATGTTGTATCTGTTTGTTTTTAATGGTACTGGGAATTGAACCCAGGGCCTTTACGATGATCTATGTCCCTAGCCCTTTCTTGCTTTTAATTTTTAAGACAGGGCCCAGGCTGAACTCAAAATTCCAGTCCTCCTGCCTCAACCTTCTATAGTACTGGGATGATAAGTATGTGTCACCATACCTATCTGGTATTTATCTTTTTGTGTCTGACTTATTTCATTTACAGATTCACTCATGTCACAAATGGCCTATCTCCCCACCCCCACTTTTAAAGGCTGGACAGTATTCCATTGAATGTGTATATTGCATTTTCTTTTTCCACTCTTCTGCTATGGTCACTTGGGTTGTTTCCACAGCTTGACTATTGTGAATGATGCTACAGTGAACATAAAAGTGCAGACATGCCTTTAACATCCTGACTTCAGTCCACTGGAATATGTGCCCAGAAGAGGGATTCTTGGATTACATGATGCTTCTAGTCTTAGTTTTATGAGGAAACTATATACTATTATCCTTAATGATAACAGTGACAATTTAGAGTCCACCTCCAAAGTTCTTTTCTCTGTACACGCTGTGACACCTTTTCTCTTTTTAACAAATATATTTTAAACAATTTTTATCCAAATAATTCTATTTGCAACTTATATGTTAAAATGTATGATCATTATTCTGTCACCTGAAAGGTGTCCGCGGTTTTGCATGTTTCTTTGAGCTCTACCTATAATACAAGTTATTTTGTTCTTAATTATCCTTTTATCCTTTGTATTATTAACTTTTACTGACTTTAATGTTTCTACAACAATATCAACCAAATTTTAGTTAGCATTTGCCTGCTATGTCTTTTTCTATGTCCTTACTTTCAATGTTTTTTGGGCCATTATATTTAGGTTTGTTCCTGGAAGAAATATATTGCTGGATTTTTCAGGTTGCATTCCAAAAATCAGTGTTCAATTGCAAATTTAACCTGTTTACATTTATTATAACTACTAATTTCCTCACATTGAATTATGTTATCTTACATTTTATAATTTTATGATTTACAAATTTACTTTTTCCATTTTGGGGGATGGATTAATTACCTGTTCTTTAAACTTTTCCCTATCCCTTTTCTGCTTTGAAAGTTATAATTTTATTTCTATTTCTTAGCTGTATATCTTTAACAATAATCCTTAGGGAAAGTTATAATCTTCTTTCAAAATAATTGGAAGACATATAATCCTGATTTGCTTCATTCCCCTACATATACTAATATACAGTATTTTAGCTACTTGTTGCCAAAAATGTTACCCTGAGTCATTATCAGTTTATATTGTATAAATTTATTTGCATATTCAGTGCTTAGAGTTTCGTCACTAAATTTCTTTGCTGAATTAATTGTTGCATCATCCCATACAATTTTTTGCATCCTACATTTTTCTTCTGAGTTTGTTTTTTTCTTACTGAAGGGTATCCTCTAAAAACTTGCTTCAAATGATCCACAAATGGTAAAACATCTCCAAGTATTTTTAATGTCCTTAATTGTTTCACATGACATATTTTAGGTACAGAATTCTAGGATGTTATTTTTCTTTCTCATCTTGAAAACACTGTTTGAGAAGACCATTGGCAGGCTACATTTACAGGTCCTCGGTCTGTCTTTTCTCTTTAGTTGTCTTTAATATTCTTTTGTCTGATTTTTTTTTTTTTTTTGCTTTTTGGAGACAGGGTCTTGCTTTGTAGTTCAGGCTGGCCCTGAGCTCACTATGGTGCCCAGGCAAGCCACCGCGAACTCAGCAATCCTCCTGTCTCTGCCTCCCGAGTGCTGGGATTACAGGCGTGAGCCACCACGCCCAGCATTATATGTGGTAACCGGGGAATCGAACTCAGGTCCTTACGCTTGCGAAGCAGGCGCCGGAACCACTGAGCTAACCCTCCAGCCCTTGTCTGATATTCTTAAAGTTCCTCATGCTCTACTTCACTGCTGACTTATTTATTTATTTTGCTAGATAGAAAAGACTCTTAGAAAAGACATCTTCCTTAGTTGTAGGAAATTCTGAACTATTCTCTTTCAATTTGCCTCTTTTCATGTTTTCTCTTATCTCCCAAAATTCTCTTAGATGCTAATTTCTTAACATGTATTCTGCAGCAGGCTAGTCATGATAGACAGATTTCTTATATACTGAGGGCTTGGCTTCTTCTAAGTGACCTTCTTCTAAGTGACCTTTACCAAAGCACCCAGCATGATGAGAAACTTTCTGGCCATTTTCCCAGGCAGAGTCCGGTGACACTTTGAGGCTTCCGGCTCCAGCTTCCTCTCCTTCTTTCTTTCCTGTTGTTTTTGCGGAGATCCTAACTATAACTCCAGGACTCACACAGGTTAAAACTCAAAACCTAGGACTTCCAGACCAAATAGGCCATAAAGGAAAAAATTAATTCATTTAAAAGCTCTAATGCCCTAATATTCAGAAATGTATTAAAAGCAGAGTTTAATAACATGTCGCTGCTAATGTCTATCAACCAAGAGTCCATGCTGACATCCATGGAGTGGCTGCTACCAGGAGAAAAATGAATCCACCTGTTTCTCAGACATTACCATCATTACTATTTTTGACTGCACAGGGAGTTCAGGGGTAAAATTTGTACTTGGTTAAATCAGCTCTAATAGTAGAGAAATAATCCAAATGTCTGGCCTTGTAGGGCAGGTCTATGAGATTTACACAACGTTAAAGAAGTGGAGCACACAAAGCTTTTACATGAATGGACTTTGCCCTTTTGCTTTCATGGATGTTCCATGTGGTTTCAGGTAAGCGGTGCCGAATGCAGGAGGAATCCAACCCAAACACAAGACACAGGAGTCTCTGTGGTATCCAGTCCGTCCATCCATCTGCCTGCCTGCTGATCCCCCTCAAGCCCTTACAGGGAAGATGTGGGTTTGCCACAGGCTTTGTGTTCTGGCTTCTAGATTTGACACTAGGGTTAATAGATGTGTCTTTAAAAAATAAAAAGGTGATATTTGAAAAAGGAATATATTCCTAACTATTTGCTTTTGGGTAGAATTCCCTACAAGCACATTCCTCTTTGGACTCTTTTGTACACATTCATTACTGGAATATAAACAGTGGCCCCTGTACTTCTCTGATTGTTTTATGATTTCATGTGGAGAGAAGTGTTCTCCTGGAGACTCCAGTAATTGTCCTAATGGACCCAGCGCATTTTGTGCTGAGACATCTTGGAGGATGGAGGAAGAGACACCGGAAGGAGAAAGGAGAGGGGAGGAGACCAAAGCGAGTAGTTTTGCCTTCTGACTGTCAAAAATTTAAAATATGTTATAACATGTATAAAAGACAATTTCTTCAAATCTTCTCGGGGGATTAATGCACATATTTTATCTCAACTATGGTCCTCAAAATTAAAAATTAAACCCACAGGAAGCCTCTTAAACTCATCTGTCAAAAGACTGACAGGCTCTAAGGACGTACATCACTTCCGGGACTTCAGCGGAGTCCTTGTCCGAGCCTAATTGGCTGCACTGCTTTGACAAGGGGCGGGGCCCGCGGGGGGCGAAGGCCAGCAGGTCCTCGCCACTTACCTTTTATGAAAGATAATTTTTTAAATCCTGTCGCTCAAAGGTTTTTGTTTGTTTGCTTGTTTTTTGAGCAGCACTAAAGTAATTGTCTCAATTTGTAAAATGTCTGTTAAAAAAAAAAAACTATACCATCAGAGAGAAGGAAAGTAGAAAAAAAGGCAAAAGTCCCACCCAGAACTATAATTTAAGTAACATGAAATTCCGCCTTAGGAAAATAGCGCATTGGGATTTTATCTCACTATATGGGTACAATAACTTCAAATTTACATGAGAAGTAGTTTATTCTTATAGCAACCTGCAATATTGAAAGCAAAGGAGAATTTGTGTGTAGCGACTGCTGGTACCCTTATTTGAGGGCAAGTGCGCTCCTGACCGTGCCCTCGTGGGCACGCCTGCGATCTTATTCCAAATGTTTAAGTAACAAGACAAGTGCGTCTGCAGTATTTTCTTCTGACAGGTGGAAATAAATGGGCAACCACACTACCTTCCTGAAGAATCCTCCAGACAGCAGGGAATGATACTCATCAAAAATTAAAGGCGTCTGAGACACACTCAAGACAGCGCTTTGAATCTGCACGTCTGTATTATTTCTGGCCCGTCAAGGTTCAGAAACCACCAGCCTCGTGTAATTCTCGCTTTTTTCTCTTTGCCATCTTGTTTTATGTACTTTAAGAAAACAAACTCTCCAGGAGTTACTTTCTCTTATGTATCAAATGTTCAAATATGATCCTCCTGTGTTCTTCTTTGCTGGTCAGAGTTTATTGTCTGTCAGTGCTCAGGATCTTAAATGGAACATTGTTTACCTCATTCTATTCTCATCTTTGGTGCTACTGGAGATGTTGAGGGATAAGGGTCACGAGTTCAAGGCCATCCTGGACAACTTGTAGAGACTCTGTACACAGACAGGCAGCCAGACAGACAGGCAGACAGGCAGGGCTAGAGATGGCTGGCTCAGTGATGAAGTACCTGCCCCGTGTGGCTCTGGTTTGATTATCAGCACCAGAGAGAGAGAGAGAGAGACAGACAGACAGACAGACAGACAGACAGACAGACAGAGACAGAGAGACAAACAAAAGGAGAGAGAGACAGAGACAGATTCTGGTGCCATTGCCCAAACTAACTTAAATAGTATCAACACCATGTTCACCATAATAAAAAAGCAATGATCATTTTGAAGACAAGTAGAGTGAAGTGCCAAAAATTGTGTGCTTTAAAACCAAACAGCCTTTTTCTGTAGTCACCCTGAGCCTTCACAGGGGGCCCAGAGGGCGAGTTACTCAACACCCAACTCTCAGCTTCAATTTCTTCACTGGTAAACTGAGATCCTATTGGTATCTCCTCTAGAGAACGGCTGTGCGCAGTCACGGAATAAAAGATGATAACTAGGATTAACGGTGGGTAGAATACAATTTTAAAAATATTCTAATCGTGTAGCTATTTTCAGCTCCCTTGTCCTAAGAGTTTCTCACAGACTATTAAGGCTGAAGGCTTCAAGATTTTCCTTTCCTCCTTCCCTGGCTCTTCGCTCCATCCTTCCCGTTCCCACTGTTATCCTTCTCTCACTTCTCCCTCCTCCTTTCTCTCTTTTAGCCTCAAGGTTACCACTCGGTAACAACTATAGTCAAATATAAACATAAACACAAACTCTACTGCACTAAAGTCTAGGTTCTAAGCAAATCTTTGGGTGAAATGAACACATGAAATATAAATATCAACAAGTGTCATAAAATAGTAGTAAAATAGGGCTGGAGATTTAGCTCAGTGGTTCTGGCACCTGCCTCGCAAGCGCAAGGTCCTGAGTTCGATCCCCGGAAACCACATACAATGCTGGGCATGGAGACTCACGCCCACCAACAATCAATACCACATACCACAGTGCCGGGCGTGGTGGCTCACGCCTGTCATCCCAGCACTCAGGAGGCAGAGACAGGAGGATTGCTGAGTTCGAGGCTTGCCTGGGCTACATAGTGAGCTCAGGGCCAGCCTGAACTACAAAGCGAGACCCTGTCTCAAACAAAACAAAACAGTAGTAAAATAATTTCTGTCCATGTCCATTTTATCTGCTGTGCAAATAAACCAACAATTTGTCCTTGGAGCATCTGCTCCTCAGTCTCCCATTTGATAATTTTTAGGCATAAAAGCAGTACACAGACAGCTTAATGAGACCGTATGTAAGGAGTTTGCTGCCACTGACTCCACCAGGAAAGGGACTTGCGGCCTTATTTAACCGGCATGGGTTGCAGTTCAAATGTTCTAGATTCCTAATATGATAATGTTTTTAGAGGAAGAATTTAAAATAGGTAACTGGGTTTTAAAGTCGTGGAGTTTGCATCATACATTGGCTGTTCTAAGATTACAGAATTGGGTATTGTATCCACTTCCAGCCTTAGAAAGACCATATACATAGTAAATGATAAATATCAGTTGTTGGATTTCTCAAATGCAATACACCGTCAGTTATAAGACACTTAAGTAATAAAGCAAATGCTTCAAATTATAATTTAAGGGTGCCATCAAATGTAGAATGCAGCCCACTTCAGAAATCCGCACATATGTAGTACATATAAAATCCGTATGTTAGAATCAATGAAATATGAGATCACCACTGAAAATATTAATTCTGTTATCTATCCTTCAGTGTGTAAGAACTAATATGTATATAAAATAATATACAGCAATACCTTGACTTGCAAATGCTTCTGTTCATAAACAATTTGGTTTACAAACAGAAGCATTCAGCAAAATTTTGCTTCCATTCTCAAACTCCACATCAAGTCACAAACACAACCACAGCCATCTTTCCCAGAATCTTGAAATAAATTAAGATAATGAATCAAGGTACCACTGTAGATAGTCCCTCACCTTGGGAAATTTGAAATAAGCTAGGAAAAAAGGCAAGAAAAGCTAAATAACAATGTGAGTTAACTAACAACATGAAAAGGTTATACAGAACATATCGCAAAAGCATTTTATGGCTAAAGCTTAATTTCTATGAGATACAGTTTTTTTCTATTAACTAGAGAAGAAGAAGTCAAAGGTTTCCAAGCCATAAAAATAATAATACTTAGACAACACCTATCAAGTCTGCCTCTCCAAAACCACCAAACCTGAGTCTGCTAGAGTTTCTAGATTCAACTATCAGTTTTCAGGAAATACAGATGGTGAGGATAAGGAAAGATAGCAAACTACTATATCAGGTTGAAATTAAAAAATTAAAAAATTCTGAGTCTCAGAAGGTATAGAACAAATGATCCAATATTTTCAACAAATAAACTGCAAAGGGAAAAAATGAAAGAGAAATTGATAAAGACCTAAAAATATATTTTAAAGCTCCCAAACATAGAGTACATAAGATTGCCCAGTTGGATAATTAAACTAAAAGAGAGAAGGTAACAATGAACAAAAAAGGAAAAACAGAGTAATGGTTTAGGGTAATAATGTTAATTACACTGATTCAGTCTTAACACAGGTATTGAATAATACTGTGCCGTAAACAAGTAGAAATATCTGCTAATTAAAATACAATAAAAACAAAAAGGAATTCCTACCTTAAAAAGTGAAAGTTTTAATTGTTGAGATTAATCAGACAATACTCATGGTATAATTTATGTTCACCTTCAGATGTCATTGGTTTTTGTGTTATTTTGAGATCTAAAATGTCCCAATGTTCTCCAAATGTTTTGTGCTGAGAGGGGAGGAGAAGGTAGCCTCTGTGACTAAGAGCAAGCAATTTGGAGGTTTTACTTCTAAAACAAGCCTACCACCCAGTGAATATGCTTTGGGCTGGCTCTTGAAATTTCTCACCCCTTGGGCAATGTTGCAGTCTTCCTGCTGCTGTGGTACCCGGTAGCCTTAGCAACAAGCCCGTTAACCAATGAAGTGCAGCCCCTCTGGGTGGGTAGAGACGTCCCCTCTCCTGTAAAGACAGGACTGCTGCCCTATACCCTGCAGTCAGACAGCTCTGGGCCCACTCCTCAGGATGGCTTTGTGCCGCTTCTGCTATAAACCTATTTACACTTGCTCTGTACCGTGATTTCTGACTCCTCTACTTCCTTCTGTGTTGGAGAGAGACAAGCCTGGGAAAGTTTGAGGGTGGGTTGGTGCTTCTAGGTGCACCAGGACAACACCTTGATAAGTGCCAGTATGACGGAACACAGGTCAAAAGAGCACAGGGGTCACTATTATGCTAAAGGAAATGACAACATTGAAAGCGCAGAGTGCAAGGCACATTCCCCTAGATATCTATATATGTGACACTTTATCAATTGTGGAGGAATAAAAAATAATACGTATTTGCCTGTGTCCTGTCTAATCTAGTAAGAGGCACAGGCCGTGGGAAATAGGAGATAACGAACAGCTGGATCACAGAGAGACTTCAAGTGTATGCCAAAGTTCTGGCTTCCAGGAATGTTCTAGCCTTATCAAAATTTAGAGCAATTATGGTTGTGCTTTAGATGGACAACAACGCGCAGGGTGGACCTGGCAAGAGGCAGGGAGAGCTCGGAGCAGTGAGGAATCTTCCACAGTCATCTCCGTAGAAGGGCTGGTACTGGAGGGAAAGGGTTCGGATACGAACAGCAGACTTTCTAAAGGAAGACGGTGGCTGGATTAAATGTCCACCCGCTCTAGGGTGTGAGCCTGACGGTGGCAGCCTGGGTGACCCAGAACACAGGAGAGCGTGTGCATCCCAGGACGCCCTGAGGCTGAACTGCGCATTATCAAGGGAAGTGAAGGCAGCAGTACACTGTGGGGTACACGCGCTTCCCGGTTTTGCTGTCTGAGTAGGGGCTGGAGTATCAAATCACCGAAGATACCTTGCAGCCCTACTTGCTGGATGGTACAGATGGCTGTCTGTGAACCGTGGTGATGTCACACTGCTGGCATGCTCGTGTATGTAGGGGTGTCTGTGGTGTGCCAGCGTCCGTTCTACATGGGTGAGGCCAGTCAGGGCAGAAAGCAGAAAAACAGTTCTTGCCATCAAGGAAGTTGAATTTCATGAAAAGTAAGATGATAAACAATGTACTAACTAAATAAATGCCTAGATGTATAAAAATGCTGTGGAGGAAAAACGGAACCCCCCTAGAAGGAGGATGAGTGTCATTCTGGGGTACAAGGACGGAAGAATTTACACCAAGTTATGTCACGAGCCACAGCCTTGGGTCTACCGTGCGGGGTTAACCCAAGGACGTGGAGAACGCCACCCCTGTGACCCCGGTTCCTCTTCACGGACCCGGGCAGGAGAGCCCCTGTGTCCCTGTAAGGCTCCTACCTGCCCTCTGGCCACCATAAATCACCGTCACCCACCAGTCACTTTTCTGTCTTGGCACCAGAGGCCAGAGGGCTCAAAGCCAAATCTGTGGTCATCTTCCAAATAGTGTACAGATTCTTATAACATTATTGGTCTACTTTTATTTTATTTCATGAACATTTATTTTTTAATGGCTCTGACTTCTTCAAATTTATGTCTTTTTTTTTTAAAGCAATGGATGCATGTTCATTTTATTTCAGAAAGCGATAAACTGGCTGTGCAGTCCAGACCCGGTGAGGAGACAGATTCCAGAAGTGAAGAACTTCAGGTTTTAATTCAAGAATGTGAATTAAAACGAAAGCATGAGAGTCCAGGTGCCCATGGAGCCGGGACCCAACACAACCAGCAGCAGCTCATGGAAAGGGCCTGGAGGCCGCGGAGCCGTGGAGGACTTTCCCAGCCTGTGAGCTGCCCGGGCCCATCCCCAACACCACGGCCGCCAGCAGCAGAAAACCAACCGCTCCCTGGCAAAACCCCAGGCGGATCCTGAAGACCGCAGATACAGCTCAGGAAAGATGAAAGGCTGAGGCTGCTTTGGGTACAGGGAATTTCTGAGGCTTTTTCTGAAGTCCCATTCTTAGCTCTGACTCCCCGTCCCAAGTCTGGCCGGCAGAACTGAGGCTTCTCCTACACGCCTCGCGTTGCGGACCTGGGGGAGGGGCTTGGCTCCCGGGCAGGGATCAGGAAGCTTGGCTGCTTCAACGCGGGTCCTAAAGGGCTCGCCTCGCACAGAATTTCGGGGATCAAAGTAACTCTAGCTTCGGCGCAGCTGTGCTGTAGCTGTGGACACAGTTCTGCCTTCCAGATGCACAGTCCATTACCTAGGATCTACTACCCAGGCATCAGCATGGCATTGCCAGTTAAGGAGAATATTTTGCTAGAGACCTTTTCTGTAAATCAGTTGTATGCAACTTTTAATCAAGGATTAATTTGCAAAATAATTTCTAGAAGAAAACTGTCAGTATTTATTACGTTTCAGGTTTTACAATGAAGGGGACAAAAAACTCATTTCATGCCACTGGACGCTTAATATGGGGAATTTTGACTTAAGAATTGTGGAGTGTTTTGTTTTAAAAGACAGAAAATGATCACCTCAAGGAAAAGCATTGGAAGTATTTTCCATTTAAAAGGATGATTTTAGTTCAATTTAAATAAAACCTGTCAAGGAAAGTTCCAACTTTAAGCAGTCTACCTTCCTGAGAAATACAGAAAGAGGAAGAAGTTCGTGTTAATGTCAGAAACCTGATGATAACGTCAGTACGCCGCTAAGTGAGGTGACTTTTGGAATCAGTTCCCTTTAAAACCATCACGAGGGACCCGGCCACATGCAAGGGAGCAGGAATGAGGATGAGCCTCTCCTTCAGCGTCACAGGCTCAGAGTGCCGGGCAAGAAACAAAACAGGTGGGGAAGGCCTTTCTTCTTGGGCCTGGATGTAGCTCAGTGGTTCTGTGCCTGCCTGGCAAGCACAAGGTCCTGAGTTCGATCCTCAGTACCACAGTGAAACAGAGCAGAACTGTGAAGGAGTCCTTTGGTAATAGTGCTCTGAGAAAATATAATCTTCAGCTGTAATGCCACGAGTGCCCTCTCCTTGCGAGCTGCGAAGTGGCCGGGTCACCTCTAGAGGAACGACTGCCGAGCACAGTGGGTTGAGAGGACCTCACACCATCACCGAACAGATCGTCCATCACATCAAACCCTTCGCCTCAGATCCGGTCGTCCGCTGGCAAAAGGCCCTGCAGAAAGGGTGTCGCTGGGGGGTGTGCGGAGCCCCAGCCTAGAGGGGGACACAGATTGCCAGACACAGAACTGGGTGTAGAGTTTAGAGCGAACAGCGACACTGAGGAGTAGACCAGATATGGTGCCTTCTCCTGCCCCGCCATCCTAACGGGTCCTTATTGTGTAGGTCAGTTGCTTTGCTTGGAAGCTTCACAGCCAAAGGCAGGAAGAATTTCTCTGAGAAATTAGCATTTAGCAGGAAGAACTGCCATGCTGGGTAATACTTCTAAGTATCGAGGCCCAGGCCTCTGACTTCCACGGGAAGGTCTGTCACATCCTACCCACTCCCGTCACCTACCTGAGGGGCTGCTGGAGGCCCAGGCCCCCCACCGGAGGGCGTATTCTGCCTTGGTACAGGGCAGGCAGTGCTGCAGGAGGCTGCTATCCCCTCTGCTGAGGGAGGCGAGGTGGGCTGATTCACTGAGGGTAAAAGGCTCGGCTGGTGCCATGCGATCCCATGCCACCTGTCTGGGCCACAGCCTAATAAAGGTTTCTTTCACAAAGGCACCAAAATGGGCAGAGCAGACTGTGCCCGGTTACCACTGTGGTTACCACAGTGGCCACCCAAAAGATCCCGGCAGGTGTCGGGCTGGTGCCCTGCTGGGGTTGGCTTCTACAACCCAGGCGTGTCCCATTGTGTTCCTGCTGTGGTTCTGGGCTCCGGGGCCCCTCATGTGGCCAGAGCTGTGGCTCCTGGTGGTCCTACTTCCGGGGCCGTCTTGGTACCCAGTTCAGCTGAACTCGGTCCTGGAGCTGGATGGGTCAACTTCCCAAAGTCTAATCTGCCATTAGAATTGCTCTGTGCCCACCAGCATGCTTCTTTTACATCAGGAGCCAGCTGGAGAGCTACTGCGCCAGGCACACACATCGGGGGCTTCAAGGCCTCCAGAGGCGGCCCCAATGCCAGAGGGGGTCAGAATCAAGTGCTAACTGGCTCCTCAACTCAAAATCAAGATTGAATCTTGCGCTCTCAGTCAGGATGCAAGCCACCCATCGTGTGAAATGTTTGTTTCACCTCTGGCAAGTCAGAATTCAAAAGCATCAGTTTGAACCATGAAATCAAAGGATATAGCTGAGCATTTGCAATTTGCTAAAGCAGGTGCCAGAACTTCACATCAGGTGACAAAACCGAAGCTTCAGAATCAAACTCTGTGGGCCAGTAATGTAGACCTGAATTCTGGACCATCCGAGCTCAGATGAGCCTTGCAGGGCCCCTGAGCACGCGGAGTCACGTCAGCTCCCCCTGGAGGCCCAAACTCAGCATCCAGAGAGCCCCAAATCCAGTCCTCTCACTTCAGCAGGAAGCCTCATGTCAACCCTCGTAGTCCCCCGGGGAAGTGCCGCCTCCTTTCACCCAGAAAGCCTATCACAAGGGGAGACTCTGGCCTGCAGGTCAGGATCAAGCTCGGTGTCCTCACCTGCTTGACGTTCCAGTGGAGCCTGCAGATGGGGAGCTGCCCAAGAGCTTCCCAGGACTCAGGTGGCTTCCACGATGGCTGAATCCTCCCTGCTTGGCAGAAGGACCCGGTCAGCCTCTAGGCTCTTCTGTGTGGGGCTGAATCTTCCTTCCGCAGCCGGCAGGAGGAACTCACTCAGCCTTCTGACTCACCTGAGCAGGTCGCACCGTTGCGAAGCCGGCCGGAAGCCCCGCTCCGACGGGAACGTGCTGAGGAGTGGAACCAGCCCTGCCCACCAGGAGGCCCCTCTCTGCTCTCCGTCGGGTTTGAAGCATCCCCGGTGAGCAGCAGCAGTCAGTTCCACCTTCTGAGGCCACGGGGGGAAGGCGGGCCTCAGGGAGGCAGCCTAGAGCCAAGCTCGGCCCTACGCTGAAGTCCAGCCTGTGGTCCAGGAAGAGGCTCACTCGGAAGGCTTCTCTGCAGAGGGAGGCCGACACCACCGACCTCTGCTCAGCAGTGCGACTCGCCCACGGTCACAGCTAAGCCCACGGAGGTGGAACTGGCCGTAACTCCAGAGCCCACCAACAGGCTGAATCTTCTTCGGTCCAGCAGGAGGCCCAGGCTCATGATGCTGGGCACGCCGAGGAGGTGGATTCTCTCATTCTCCACTTTAGCCAAAGACTCCAGATCAGCCTCCAGGCTCTCTTGTGGAGAGCAAGCCTTCTCGCACCACAGAGAAGCTGCTGGCTCAAGCTTCTCAAAGCCCCGGAGAGTATGACCTCTTTGAAGCCAGCTGGAAGCCCCAGCTCAGATGTTAGCACGCTGAGGAGCTGAACTGGTTTTCAACCCAGCAGCAGCAATTTCAGTCTCCAGAGCATCATGAAGCCAGACTTTCACGTCCAGGTGCAGCATCCAAACTTGCCCCTTGTGACTGAGCCCTCTGGATCTGCAGCTGACCAGCACCCCAGAGCCCACTGCAGACACAGGAACCGCTCTGCTCCACCGTGCAGCTACGGCTCAACCCTCGGGACAGACGAGTGGTGTGGCAGCTCCTGCAACCCAGCTTGAGGCCCTAACTGTGCCTCAAGCTCAACAGGAGGCTCTGGCCCTGGTGTCATCACCCCTTCAGCACGAGAAATCCTCTCCAACCCATCTGACTACCTGCTGTGAGGTTGACAGAGTCCTGAGGAAGCTGAACCTTCTTTGACTCTGGGAGATGCCGCCGGTGAACACCTGCAAATCACTGAAGAGGCCGAACTTTCCTCGACCAAGCAGAAGCCACGGCTCACTCTCTGGAGCTGCTTAATTAAATTGCAGCCCGGCCTTCCGAACATCGTCAGGTACCAGCTTTCCCTGCCGGTCAGGGTCTGGTTCCGTTTCCAACACGGCGTAATGTGACTGCTCGGCTCCCAGAGTTGACTCACAAGGCTGAAGAGGAGACTCCAGCCAGCAGGATGACCCAGCGCCCTCCAGTGTCCCCCGAGCAGTTTCCACTTTGGAAAGAGGAGCAAGAGGTCACAAGCCAGAAGCCAAACCCTCCCGTAACTGAGGAACACTCAGGTTGATCAAGGATTCCAGTCCAGCTCCCAGAGCTGTGTGAGAGACATTTTCTGAGCTGGCAGGGGGTTCAGTTCTGACCTCAGAACCCACGGGGTGTCACACCTTCACCAGTGCACCCAGCGCCCGCTCAGCCCCCAGACCTCAGGGGAGAGCGTAGGCCTTTTCCATTGACAGTATGACATTTTCATTCCTAGATCATCCTGGAGAGACGTAAAACATGGTCACTCTTGAGTCCTCCAGATCAGGACCTTCAGGCAAAAGTGGGCAAAGCCAGAGACCAACAGCAGTAGGGTCCGCAGAGGGGCGGAGAGGGAGTGTCACAATACACACAGACTTTCTCGGGATGAGATTTGGCTGCCAACTGCAGTACCACCTGCACAGTGTGTGGAGCATGAGGGCATCTTTGGAGAGCAGGCTTGGACTCTGGAGGCCTCGGGAAATAGCCAGGAGGAAAGATGAGCAGCCCCCTGTGAGGAGGGACCTCCTGGGGAAGCCAGTAGAAATCATCTCCGAAGATCTAGCTCTTGCTTTTTGGAGGTCCCAACTCCCCACCACTGAGTGCATTTCCACTCAGATATTGGCTCCTTAGGAGACTCATGTGACACCTCAGTGGCATGGTGGCTCCAGTGACTACAGGACTTGTAGGGAGGAGGCCATGATGTCCCCAGAAGCCAGGAAGTGGAATGTTTTTGGACTCAGTGACATTTGAGGATTTGCCTTTGAATTTCACTCAAGAGGAGTGTTTCTTGCTTGGTCATTTCTTTTTCTTTTGCTTTTTTAAAATTTTGTTTTTGGTAGCTGGGCTTGAACGTGTGAGCTTGTGCTTGTGAGGCAGGTATCCTTTCTAGAAGATTCTCTGCAATGATGCAATGCTGGAGACCCTCAGGAATCAAAGGAGGCTGGGAGTCACACAGAGGAACCCTGCCCTGTGTATCTTCTTCAGCCTCAGAGGTGACACTGGTGACTTTTATCTTTTTTTGGTAAATAATTGTATAGATTTATGAAGCATATTGAGATGTTTTGACATGCATTACAGTGGAATGGTTAAATCATGATAATAACTTATGCAGCACTTCACATATTTGTTATTTTTGTGAGAACATTTAAAATTTGTTATCAATTTTGAAATATACAATACATAATTATGCTGGGGATTTAGCTCAGTGGTTCCAGTGCCTGCCTCGCAAGTGCAAAGTGACAAGTCTAATCCTTGGTATCAAAGAAACAAAAAGCAACAACAAATACATATTCACTCTGGTCACTATGCTATGTAATGAAATACACATTTACAACATTCTTCTTCACTGAAACTTTGTACCCTTCAAACAACTTCGCCACCATCCCCATCTCTCTCCTTTACCATGCCAATTTGGTTATTTTTATTATGCTGTATTCTTTTTTTTTTTTTTTTTTTTTTGAGACAGGGTCTCACTTTGTAGTTCAGGCTGGCCCTGAACTCACTTTATGTAGCCTAGATAAGCCTTGAACTCAGCAATCCTCCTGCTTCTACCTCCCGAGTGCTGGGATGACAGGCATGAGCCACCACGCCTGGCTGTGCTGTGTATTTTTGCCAGCTAAAGTCCAATTTAGAAATCTCAAGGTCATAAATGAATATGCAAAAGTAAACTGCTGAAGTTATTTTGAAAAGGTTTCAATCTCTTGTGACATCAAAACTGATGTCGTCAATTAAGGTCAGGCCTATGAAAATGATACATTCAAGTAGTAACCCTGGATGAAATGCCGTGAAAGACTGGGATTATTTGCCGTTTGTCCCCAGCACAGTCTCTGGGTACTTACATGAAGTTCACGCAGCCTGTGCCCGCTGGTGGAGCGATCCAGACGAAGCTGAGGTTGGTTGTGGGCAGATGACTCACATGAGAGGCCACCACGCTGCACATGAACTGGTTACCAAACTGGTGGTCAGACATGATCCCTGGGAGAC
>PVIC010003649.1:0-67606 GCA_004025085.1 Thryonomys swinderianus | reverse complement strand
TTTTTTTTTTTTTTTTTTTTTTTGAGACAGGGTCTCACTATGTAGTTCAGGCTGGCCCTGAGCTCACTATGGTGCCCAGGCAAGCGCCGCAAACTCAGCAATCCTCCTGTCTCTGCCTCCCGAGTGCTGGGATTACAGGCGTGAGCCACCACGCCCAGCATTGTGGTATGCGGTGTTGATTGTTGGTGGGCGTGAGTCTCCACGCCCAGCATTATATGTGGTTACCAAAGATCGAACTCAGGTCCTTGCGCTTGCAAAGCCGGCGCTGGAACCACTGAGCTAACCCTCCGGCCCTCCTCTAACTTTTTTGACCTTTACTTTCTATTGTACATTATCTATTATATTATACATTTTGGTCCTCATTTACTCTTGATGTTCTCACACCAGAAAAACTATCCAGTATTTATATGTGTGTCCTACTTATTTTACTTAAGAGTATGTATGGTCTTGGGGCCAGGGATTTATCTTAGTGGTTCTGGTGCATGCCTAGCAAGCTCAAGGTCCCAAATTGATCCAGTACCCACATACCACATTGCTGGGCATGGTGGCTCACACCTGTAATCCCAGCACTTGGGAAGCAAAGGCAGAAGCAGGAGGATTGCTGAGTTCGAGGCTTGCCTGGGCTACATAGTGAGCTCAGGGCCAGCCTGAACTACAAAGCAAGACCATCACTCAAAAAAAAGGGGGGGGGTTGGGGATTTAGCTCAAGTGGTACCACACCAAGCTTGGATGCACAAGGGCCCGAGTTCGATCCCTGGTACTGCAAAAAAAAAAAAAAAGAAAAAAAGAAAAAGAAAAAGAGTATGGCTTCAATGTGCATCCATTTTATCGCTTCTCGGCCTTTTGGCTAAGATCAAGTGCCATGTGCATCCATTTAGCTATGAATGTCTCTAATTTATCATTATTTATGCCTGAGTAGTACTCCATTTTGTTTTTAAAAACACACATCTTTGCCAGGCATAGTGGCTCATGCCTGTAATCCCAGCACTCGGGAGGCAGAGACAGAAGGATTGCTGAGTTCAAGGCTTGTCTGGACTACATAGTGAGCCCAGGGCCAGACTGAACTACAAACCGAGACACTGCCTTAAAAAAAAAAAGTACACATCTTTATCCAGTCTCTAGTTGATGGACATTTCGTCTGTTTCCAAGATTTGGTCATTACAAACTGTGCTGCTATAAACATGGGTGCACATATATTGCTGTGGTATAATGCTTTTAATTCTTTTGGAAAAATACTCAGGAGGGAATAGCTTGGTCAAATGACCTCTAATCCTAGTTCTTTGAGGAATCTCCACATGGATTGTAGAGTCTTTGGGGTGCTATGGATCTATAAGATGTCTTGCTGTTATGGCAGCTAAGCTCCCCAGCCTTGAGGGTTTTCATGTCTATAGCTATACTAGCTATTTCCTTTCTACCCACTGCTAGTTGGCCTGATGTCAAAGTGCCTGCCTCTCTGATCCTCACCATGTGTTCAAACTATTTAGGGATAGGAAACCAGATAATGCCATTTATTAGAATCACATGTTATGTATTATTGACTAAAAGAAATGAAACTGTCAAGAAAGGTACCAACTCAGAGCCTGCTTTTTAATGCCATGTAAGGTAAAAATTGCTGAATGACTATCTTTAAGGATAAAAACTGTACAATGATTAAATCTAAATTACAAATTGTAGTAGTCAGGAATATACATTTAGAAACAATCTCAAAAGACAAAACTACTCATAAAAGAGAACAAGTATGAGCTGAAGAGGAAACATGGTACAGTTGCCTAGCCCTTGTCGGGGCCATATTTAATTCCCAGCACTACAATAAAAAAGGAAAAGAATAACTACACTAAGAGTACTTGAGTATTTCCTTAAACTAGAAGAACTTTTACCAACTCCTTGAATATGTTATTATTTTTTTTATGAATTTATCCGAAAGTCTTACCAAGAGTATCTTTAATGAGGATTTCAAGCTTCTGTCCCATGTTAGGTCCTCTTTCTTCTCTCGGATTCTGTACCCGGTTTACAATTTCTTGTTTGATGGAGTTGATAACAAATAATAAATTATCTGTAAGATAAAACAAAATACTTGGGACATATCACCAACTTGGAAGAACCTGACTTTATTTATATAACAATAAGAGTTGGAAAATGAAAGGGAGAGTAGAGGTAGCTTAGTGGTATAGCACTTGCCTAGCATGCATAAGGCCCATAGAACAGTACTGCACATCATAAGAAAAAGGGTACTCTGGGAAACGTCAGAAATATGAATTCCTGGGTTCTATTCTTACTCAAAAGATGTAAGGAGAAACCTAGGAATCTATATTTTAACAAGGGCACAGACATTCCAAAATCAATTTGAAGACATAGCTCTAAACTAGCCACACAAAGGTTAAAATATTCGAATCAAAGAAAATATTAAAATAAGTAAACAAAAGTGGGTAATCAATACAATTACAAACAGAAAAATGACTGGTTACAAGCAAACCACCTCATTACTATAATGATAAGATTGGCTCAAGCAGCCTCAAACACAGACACCCACACACTAAGAGGAAGCAAGAAGGAATGAATGTGGGCATGTAGCTTTTTTAATGGATCAACAAAAAGACAGCTGGACAGGCTGGGCATAGTGGCACATGACTGTAATCCCAGCACTCAGGAGGCAGAGGTAGGAGAACTGAGAGGTCAAGACTAGCTTAGGCTACACAGTGAGTTCAGGGACAGGCTGAACTACATAGAGACCCTGCCTCAAGAAACAAACAAACCCAATAAGGCTGGTCAAAATGTAGGGCAAGCAAATAACAAAACTAAAGAACAAGAGAAGTCAGCAAAGATACCAGGAGATTAATCAAAATTTTCAATGTTTAGGTTTACCATATTCAGTATTGAGGCCCCATAATTTCACTTTATTAGCTTCATACTGGGCTTTTTTCTTTAACCGACAAGCTCTGTAAAAGGAAGTAACTATTAGTTCACTTTATTTTTAAAATATCCAGAATATACTTTTTGCTCTTACACATTTTCCAACTACAACCAAAAATCATTGCATAATGATATTTACTAAGGGTCTGAATTATAAAACATGTTAAAAAGTATCCAAATCAGTTTTTAAAAATTTAGCACACATTTAAAAATAAAGCTATAACCAGTACATACCTTTTAGTGTGACTAAAAAATGGAAAATAAGCAAAATCTGACAATACCACCTATTATAGAGGTTGTGAAGTAAGTAATATAAACCTTCGTTTGTTCTGGTGGGAATGTGAATTAATACAACTACTCCGGAAGAACAGAATTGAACATACATACTTAGGTATTTATCCAAGAGAAATAAAAACTTACATTCACATAAACTCCTCTAAGTCAATGTTCAAGGTTTTATTATATTTGCCAAGAACAGGTAATAACTCAAAAAGGCTGTTCATCTGGCAAACAGATAAACTGTAGTATGTCCCTACAAAGGAATATACTACTCAGTAATAAAAGGAAAGCTATTATTTCACACAATGACACAGATGGCTCTCAAATACATCAAGTTAAGTGATTCTAAGGACACATAAGTACATTATATCTATATGGCAGTCCAGAAGAGGCAAAACTATAAAGACAGAAAAGAGATTAGGGTTATGAGAGGCTGAAGGTAGGAAAAGCTGTTTTTTGGTTTTTGTTTTTTTGAGTCAGGGTCTTGCTTTGTAGTTCAGGCTGGCTCTGAGCTCACTATGTAGTCCAGGCAAGCCTTGAACTCAGCAATCCTCCTGTCTCTGCCTCCCAAATGCTGGGATTATAGGCGTGAGCCACCACGCCCAGCACTGCTGTATGTGGTACTGATTGCTGGTGGGCGTGAGTTACCACGCCCAGCATTGTATGTGGTTACTGGGGATTGAACTCAGGACCTTGCACTTGCGAGGCAGGTGCCGGAACCACTGAGCTAACCCTCCAGCCCAAAGCTGTTTGTTTTTATAATTTTTTAAGGTGATAAAAATTTTTAGTATCTCTATTATGAAGGTCATTATATGATTGGTTATGTTTATAAAATTCAATATAGTGTATGTTAGAAAAGGTAAAGTGTATTTAAGTAAATGATACAACAGGGCTGGGGATTTAGCTCAGTGGTTCCCATGTCTGCCTAGCAAGCACAAGGTCTGGAGCTCAATCCTGATAACTACATACTACAATACCAGACATGGTGACTCATACCAACCAGCAATTAGTACCACACACCACAATGCCAGGCATGGTGGCTCACGCCTGTAATCCCAGCACTCGGGAGGCAGAGACAGGAGGATTGCTGAGTTCAAGGCTTGCCTGGGCTACATAGTACACTCAGGGCCAGCCCAAACTACAAAGTGAGACCCTACCTCATTACAAAAAAATACACCTCAATAAACCTGACTTATTAAAAAAGTAAGTAAAAAATAGAGCTGCAAACATTTTAATTGTAAAACTATAATGGCAGTTGATTCATTAAGGTTCCCTTTAAAAACTTTTCTAGGAGACCGGGGATTTAGCTCAAGTGGTACCACACCTACCTTGGAAGCAAAAGGACCTGAGTTCAATCCCTGGTACCACAAAAAAAAAAAAAAAAAACCTACTTTTCTAGGAAACATAAATAACATTTTTGCCTTCAAAGAAAGAGTATAATACTCTCTTATAGTATTTAAAGAAGAGAACTTATTTTTGAATAATGGCTTAAGGTCACCTCTTCTACTAAAACTCAGAATCTCACCTAGACTTTATTCACATGAATAAACATCATTAGTATGTACCTGGAAGCCAGCTTATTTTTTTCTTTCCTTGACCTTGGCCGAGCTGTTAAAGGTAGCTCACTAACTGGAGTCAGATCACTAATCACTTTATTCAACTTCCGTAGCTCATTGCCTATCTGGAGTAGTTTTTTAGGATTTGGAGTCAGGTCTTCCACATCAGTTCTCCGCGACTTCTTTACTGCATATTTCCCTTTAGACAGTTTAAAATAAGTTAAAATTAGGTCATTTGTGTGAACATAAGATACATTCTTCCACAGTCATTACCACATCTTCTAAAGTCTTCCCAGGCATGGTGGCTCATGACTATAATCCTAGCACTCAGGAAGTTGAGGAAGGAAGATCACTACAAGTTCAAGGCCAGCCTGAACTATATACCAAGACCCTATCTCAAAAAAAAAAAAAAAAAAGGTCTTGACATGTTTCTGAAGTCTTAACATAGACAAAAACCTAACCTAGAAGTGCTAACTTCCTCTCTTTCCATCTTTCCATGTGTGGCTGCAAGAAATGGGGGTGAGCAGTGGACATGTCAGTGATGGAGCACTTGTCCAGCACATGCAAGTTTCTGAGTTCCATCTCTAGCACCACCAACAAAAACAGGAGGGGTGGGATATTTCATAGTTCTAAACTTTTCCAAGTCCTTTTCTACTCCTAGGTTTTCTAACTCTACAACTATAGATTCTTAATTCCTTTCATGGCAGTACTAAGCATCTCAAATCTCAGGACTGGAATGCAAATATACACAACATCAGGAGTAGGGTATAATAGGTGGTCCAGAAGACAGCTTGGACATTTTACTCAAAGATGTTTTAATGCTGGTACTAAAAATCTGTCAGATGTGTATATTTTTGTGCTGGATCAAAATCTAACAAGGATCATGATCACTTTGTTTGAAAGTTCTACAGCTGCTTTGATAAAAGTAACATTACAGAACATTCCAACAGTCTTTCCCTATCACTCCAAGAAAAAGATGGCTCTGTCCTCCGAACTTCTACAGCAGTGGTGGTGAATCTATACCATGCATACCACAGCGGGCTGTATTTTTGTAAGTTCTAAAAGATTCGCCACCACTGTCCTTTCCTAGAATGTATCACAGGCTACCTAGTTATATATTGTTTACCTCTTCATTTTTGGTAGAAAATTGAACTGAATGTAAAAATTTCACAATCATTCACAGGGAGGTAATATAGTACAGGGAAACTGAGGAACAAACCTACTTAGATACAATTCCTACTCTCAAATATGCTTAACAACTACAATCTGTAGAATACTGTTTATTGAGCATGAAACTTAAAAATACTTTTCTCCTCTGCCTTTTTTTGGTAAAGACTTTGTATTAATGTAAAAATAATATTTGTGCAGAGAAAATATTTACTTAATCACAGCTTTCTAGGATAACAATTGAAAATTTAACCTACCTAAGATTATAAGGGTCTCAGGATTCCTATTATTTAACTTCTCTCTTCCCTTTTTTCTTTTTCTTCCTTTTATGGCACTGGGGGATTGAACTCAGGGCCTTTATACTGAGCTACATCCCTAGTAATATTTTATTTTGAGATAGGGTGGGTCTTGCTAAGTCATGAAGTTATCCCAGCTGAGCTTGAACTTGCAATCTTCTTGCCTCAGTCTCCCAGAACACTGGGGTTACAGATATGTGCCACCCTGCCCAGCTTCATCACTCCTTTTTCCACATTTATGCTTTTTCTTTCCCTCTCTTTTTCTATATATTCCAATATCCTCACTTACATTTAGCTTTGTGGATTGGAGGAAAATAGAAGAGAGGATGCTGAAGCTCATATGCTTTCTCCTCAACCCTAGAGCAACTGTAACATTTCAGCAGCTTCCTAGCCACTTCCTGAGTAAATGGAGTAAGAAAGCACTAGACATGAGACAATGTTTACACTGTCTTTCCTTCTGCTTAGGTGATGGCTCTTGACACTGGTAAAAGCTACTTGTGAGCAAAGAACAGGCACAGCATACACATCAGCTGTACTATTCTCCTTTCCAGTTGGCTACAAAGGGCTGAAAATCCAAGTATGCTGAGTAAGAATTACAGCTCAGTCTATTTAAAATAACACTAAATATTTGACAGCAACTCTCTCTTACCATGATGTAAGCCATTTTTCTGATACATATTGCTTGGTAAAGTATCTCGGTTCCATTCAGATGGCCTTAGAATCCTCTCCTGCTGTGATGGTGTAAGCTGCTCACTATACTCCCAGAAGTACCTTCTTTTACCTCTTTTCCGAGAGGATATTGAAGTCATCTCCTTCAAGTCTTCTACAGAATCATTTTCATAACCTAAAAAAAAAAGGTTATGAGAAAAGGTTAAAAAAAGGTTATATTCAAAGCTGAGTAACAGGATGGTTATAAAGAGATAGCCTATCTCAAATTGTTAAACAACATAAACTTCAAGACATCAATCAGAACAAATTATTTTTTGTAACTTGAGACATTTTCTTTCATCTGAAAATATTAGTAGCATTTCAAAGATAATAAATCAGGTCTGTAAAGTAAATTAACATGTAAATCTCTCATAAAATAATCAGAGATCAGTCATTCTTGAATCCTTAGATTTCTCTTTGGTTTCTGTAAGTAAATATACAGTGCTCTCTTTGGAATCAAGAACAAATACACCTCCAGCAATATAAAAAATACCACTAGATAATGATATTTAGATACTATACTGACTTTAAAATGTCCTCCTTTTAGCATTTACTTATATAAAACAGCTGGAGAGAGGTGTACATCTCTACCCCTTCTACTATGGCACTCTAGTTTCTCTTCTTATCTCCCACACTCCCCTGTTTGGGAAAGTACAAAAGATAGTTCTGACCTAAACTATCAAATAAAAAGTTGTATGTCTATTCTGGCTAATATTTTACTAGATGCAATTTATATTTATTTATTTAGATGGTACTGGGGATTGAACCAAGGATTTTGGCACTGAGCTACATCCCTAACACTTCAAAAATTTTTTATTCTGAGACATGATCTCCCTAGGTCACTCAGGCTATTCCTTTTTTCTCTCTCTCTTTTTTCTTTTCTTCTCTTTTTTTGGATACAGGGTCTCACTTTGTAGTTCGAACTGGCCTGGAACTCATTATGTAGCCTAGGCCAGTCTCAAACTCACAGCAATCCTTCTGCCTCTGCTTTTTGAGTGCTGGAATTACAGGTGTGAGCCACCATGCCCTGCACTGTGATATGTGGTTATCTAGTGCTGGAATTATAGTTGTGAGTCACAATGCTTAGTATTATGGTATATGGTTACCAGGGATCAAATTCGAGACCTTGGACATTGTGCTTGCCAGTAGACACCAGAACCACTGAACTGAATCCCTGGCCTTGCTATTTCATTTTTAAAGTGATACTTTCCTTCTAATGAGAAATTCTAGAAAATACTTAATTCTGAACTGTTTGAATTGTTAGTTAGATCTAACACAGGACAACCTATAAATCTAAAATACCTTCAGAGAATGTCTTAGGTGAACTGTGCAGCATTAATGCTAAGTACAAGAAGAGTATGGTCTGCATAGGATGTACACAAACCAAACTTAAAGTAGCCAGGAAAAACTAGGAGGCACTGGCTAAGAGAAACAATCATTTGTTTCTCCTAAAAACATCACTGCACTGGAACTATTACTAAGAAAGTGATGAAATCTGTTAATTTGGGGGGGGGAGCCTGAATTTTAGAATTAGATCAAATTTGGTTCAGAGTAAGAGTAATTAGGAGTAATACTTCCTATTCTGGAAAATGCAAAAAACCATACAGATGATGGTTGCCAGGGGCTGGAGGTAAAGGAAGGCAATGAATATAAAGAAAAATATGAGGGAATTTGGGGGCCTAAACTATTCTGCAACTTGACCATGGAAGTGGTTATAAGCCAGTATTTCTCAAACTTCCACCTCAGCAATGCAAAACAATAACTCATATAAGGGTGCACTCCAAAAGAAGTGAACTTTACTAATTGAAAATTATACCTCAAGAGACATGGTTTTCTAAAAAAAGATAAACTGGGCATAGTGGCAATGCATACCTGAGAAACAAAAAAGGATAGACTTGGAGAGTAGAGTGGTTTCTATCAACAATTTAAAAAAGTTTTTTGTAGCACTGCTGGCATTTACAGCATTGGAGTCATGTGCTGCTTAACATTGTAGGGAAGTATCTGAGAAATGTTATTATTCTGAGACTTCACTGTTATTTTGACTTTGCAGAGTGTACTTACACAAACTGAGGCTGAGGTGCACACTATCACATATTCTGTACATGGTGCATCAATAACTGAATGTTACTGAGTAGAACATAGTCGTGTTAGGTTTGTACTCATGTGGTACTTTAAGAGTGTGGCATTGTGACATGAATCTTAGTTTCTTGAACAATTCTGTATAAATGCTATTATTCTTAGAAGTCTGATTTCAAAAAAACTGTATCAAACACATAAAGCAATACCTTTTTTTGGTTTGTTTTTGAGACAGAGTTTCACAATATAGCCCAGGAAGGCCTTGAATTCATGGCAATTCTCCTGCTTCAGCCTCTTTAGTGCTGAGATTATAGCCATGCAATAAAAGAGTAGCTTCTGACCTACTGTACTTATGTTTCATCTCAAAAGACTTCATGTTGTTCCAGTTAACTCAACTTTGGAAAAGGTCCAAGGGACATACTCTGTCACTAGAAATGATCTTATTTTAAATGATTTCATTGATATTTTATATACATGTTATGATCACAATTAACATTGAGAATTTGTACCCATATATGACACAAAGAAACGATCCATTTAAAAAGTCCTTGGTTCCACCCTAATCTAAGCAAAACTTACCGGCTCACAGAGATTACCTCAGTTTGAGCTAAGAACACTTCAACTCAGCCTGACGCATAACCAAAACAGTCTTGCATTCTACCAATGTCCATAACTGGTGTTCTACAAGTCTACTCCAGCCCAAGCCACAGAAAATAATTTTATGCCACCTCCTCAGGCAACACATTCCCCCCTGAACTTTGTGTATGTTCTTTTAGTGATTAGCATCTATCTTTGCCTCTTCTCAAACAAAACACTACCACCTCATTCACTTAATGTTCTCATATGCTATATATAATTTAACACCTAAGAACATGGTGGGGAAGAAATTATTAACCCTAGTTGAGCAAATGAACAACTTCACAGGTGACTGACAAGATCTGGTTGGTAGAGCTGGTACTCAGTCAGGACAGACACAGTGACTTAAGGTTCTAGTTCAAAGTGGATTTCCCACTTTTCTTATGCCTACCTTCTTAAAAGACCTACCTGGATTTTATGTATTAGTTTCCATGTTAAGTTCAAAGACTCATGAAAATATTTCTTTTGTTTCACCCAACTTTAGTAGTTTTATTTACTTACGTATGTCTTTTTCCAAAGAAATATTTAAAGTTTTTAACTTATTAACATTTTCTAGGTGTATACATCAAAAATTCATCATCTCATCCTCCATGTCTCCTTTCATACTGTGACACACACAAATGTGCACATGCGTGCACGTGCACACACACCCACACACACAGAGGATTTGTTGCCTAACGCCACTCATTATTCAATATAGAGACTACAATGATTAAGTAGAATACAGAAAAATTACATCACCAGATCGCTGTTCTAATATTAGGGGCATTACATATTTTTCAAAATATGTTCTAATGGGCTGGAGATTTAGCTCAGTGGTTCCGGCGCCTGCCTCGCAAGTTCAAGGTCCTGAGTTGGATCCTGGTGACCACATATTACAATACTGGGTGTGGTGACTCACACCTGTAATCCCAGCACTCGGGAGGCAGAGGCAGGAGGATTACTGAGTTTGAGGCTTGCCTGGGCTATATAGTAAGCTCAGGGCCAACATGAACTACAAAGTGAGACCCTGTCTCAAAAAGAAAAAAAAATGTTCTATGGAACACTACAATCATAAGATAAAGCTTTACAATCAAGTAAATTCCAATGTCAGGTAACTTTACAGAAATTCTTATCCTATATCTCTTGACAAATCACAGTGTACATAAGAACGAAAGGCTGAATGGGTTGAATGTGTAGGTCAGTGACAGAGCACTTGCTTAGTAAGTTGGGGCTGTGGGTTCATCCCTGACAATGAAAAAAATCCTGAAAAATCGTAACTGTCAATAAACCCATTTATGGTTGAATATGAGTTTGAGATCTGCCTGAGGTATGACATGAGATCCTCTCTCAAAAAAACTAGAAGACCTCCCTGCTGCCAAAAGAGAAATCATAATTGTGAATAAGCCTATTTGTGGCAGAAGGATTGCCATGAGTTCAAGCTACATAGAATCTGAGCTACATAGTGAGCTATGTAGCAAGACCCTGTCTCAAAATTACAAAAAAAACCCCATTCGTCTCCATATGCTTAATACCCAAAGAGTACCTGACACAAAAGTAGACTCAAAAACTTTTTTAACAAATGATTTTGTTTAAGCCATTTCCCATTTGCCTAAGAATACTTGCCAGCAGCACTTGTGACAGTGCTTATTCCAAAATAACTCATGAATTATATTCCTAACCTAACTCTCCAAATTTGCCATGAAATATCTTATAGTTATTTTCACATGTGCTGGTATGTCAATAGTTTTTGGGCAGGAAGATGGTAGCACACACCCATAATCCCATAACTCAGAGGGCTGAAGCAGGAGAATTGTGAGTTCAAGGCCAGCCTGGGCTACATAGTGAGCTCATGGCCAGCCTTAACTACATAACGAGACCCTGTCTCAAAAAAAAAGAAAAGTCTTTGGAAACAAAAAACAACATTCAATTTGTATCATTATTCAATTTGTACCAGTCTTGTTTTAGTAGTACTTCCATTTACAAAATAAAATAATTCACAATCACTGAAAATTCCTACAAATGCTGGCAGCAAGCTACACTAGTTTTATGTTTTTTTCCTAAATGGAAATTTGCACATTTTCCATGGACTCTTTTCCTTTTTTGGTCTGATGTATCACAATAATGATCAAACTCATTCCTTTCTGATATAATTATCAAAAGGAGATAAAAGGATCCTATTCATCACCTAAAATTCTAATCACTGGTTAGTACAGACTACTGCCATTAAATTGGTAAAATCAACTATATAAAGACTTAGTGGGGATTACAAATAAACTCATTCTAGGAGCCCCATTCTTACTCTTAGAACCATGTAATTTCATGACCCCAAACAGATGTAGCTTGTCCACAGAATAAGCTCTATTAAAATTTGGCAGTCAATCCAGAATAGGGACTGAAACTCTATTTTGCACCTTTCTTGGAACTTTGTAGACTAATGAACTGTTGTAGCCATCTGCCAAGAAACAGAATCAAGGGAGCTAGTCATTATAAAAGAGCCCTTGTGAACCATCAACTACAAATTAAACCAATCATCCACCCTAAAACTAGCACTCTGAAGGACCTATCCTTACTTTTTTTTAATGCTTATTTTTTTTATTCAAAGATTTTTTCACTATTTCTGACCAATAATTCACTTCTACATTCTTGAAATTATTTGTTTAGCTCTTGCTTTCAAGAAAAAGGGAAATTTTCATTAGCAAATTTGACTAAAGCCCAAATAATATGATAAAATTGTGTTAATTTTATGGTTAAGTATTAACATTAACATTTGTGAATTGTCTAAGTAATAATAACCAGAAAAGTTTTACTTCAAGTCATTTGAAATGAATGAATTTAAATGCCATCCAAACATTCAACATTATTAAACAGGTCCAAGAAGAGAACTTGACCTTGCTAAGTGCCAGCCAGCTAATGTTAAAGCCACTGGCTGGTTGTTAAAGAACAACAGCTTACAAACAAAGTTATTCTGCAAGGGACACGTGAGGAAAATGTGGCATGATAGGACAAGGGCAACTATATAACTTATTCCCCTTCCTTATATGAGTAAAAAGGCTAAAAAAAAAAAAAACCCACAGAAACAGGAGTCTATTTTATGACTACTTTTCATGTACCTCTTCATCTCTCAAAACATTTGTCCAGATAGAATCAAGTGAAAAGATCAAGAATGAATTTTAAACTGGGCGTGGTGGCTCACGCCTGTAATCTCAGCACTCGGGAGGCAGAGGCAGGAGGATTGCTGAGTTCGAGGTTTGCCTGGGCTACATAGTGAGCTCAAGGCCAGCCTGAACTACAAAGCAAGACCGTGTCTCAAACAAACAAAAAAAAAGAATGAATTTTAAGTGAAGTTAAAATTCAAAGAAAGGACTACACAGTGGTGCATGCCCATAGTTGCAGCACTTCGAAAACTGAGGCAGGAGAATCGCAAATTCAAGGCTACGCTGGGCTACACAGTGAGTTCATATGTTCACATTAAGGCCATAATTCATACATGCCAGACAACTTAAACCAAAATCCATGCATGACTGTCCCATTTTATTAATTTTTGTTCCATTTTTTAACTTTATCAGCAAACAGACTGATATAAATGATTAGATCCATTTGTACCATAAGTGGTGCAAGCTACAGGAGGGACTGTAGCACTATACCATCACTGGCTCAGGCTAACAAAAATATGTTAAAGGCCAACCTGCACTGTACAGAAGACTTGAAAAATGACAAAATAAAGTAAAAAAAGGGGTTAGCCCCACACTCCAAGATACTTCCTGGGGACCCAGGAGGCAGTGGCACAGCAATAGGCTCTAAATTCCAGTATGGCCTCTGTAGACGCAAGGCTCATGTCCAGCACTGTGTCAGGTTATGTTCTATGAACCCAGATTTCAAGCTAGACCCAGGCACCAGAACAGCCCCTACAGTCTTAGGCACCAGGTTTAACTGCCCAACAACTCAAGCAAAAGGTCACAGCACTGCATTCCTAGAGCAGCAAGCCTGTACATGGACTCCTCCAGCTAGCTTGCAACTCTCCAGATAGGCTTAATGAACAGCACAATGGCAAAGTCAGTCTGTATATACTAAATTAGGTGCATACGTTTTCAAGGAACAAAAATAAAGCACTAGTAACTGACCCATAATAAATGGGAATCTAAGAAATGCCTGACATGGTATTTAAACAAAATCAAGAAAACAATATATGAACAAAGTGAGAATTCAGCACAGGAAATTAAACAGAAAGAAGCAGAAATTTTGCAGCCGAAAGTTATTTCAAACTGAAAACTTTCAGAAAGCCTCAATAGCAGACTTGTTCAAGCAGAAAACAAACCAGCAAACTCAAAGACAGGTTAATTCAAATTACCCAATCAGAAGAACAAGATATAAGACTGAGAAAGATTAAAGAAAGACAATACTTAAAGGATACCATCAAGTGAAACATTATAGAAATACCAGATGGAACAGAAAAAGAGAAAGAACCAGAAGGTTCATTTTTGAAAAGGACTGGAAAAGGAAACAAGCATCCAAACCTGTGAAACTCAAAGATTTTTGACTATATTAAACATAAATAGGGCCTCACATGTAGTTCAGGTTAGCTTCAAACTCATGGTGATCCTGTGTCAGCCCCCTAAGTGGTGAAATTTCAAGTATATTCCATCACAACCAGCTGAGAAGAATTTTTCAAATAGAGTAAATAGTATGGTCTTTGCTTGCCTTGGTGATGGTAAGATCTGCACCAGGTTGTAAATATTTCCTATCTTTTCTTTGTCTTCTCTTCCCCTGCCCTTCTACCTTAATCCTAAATAGGAGACAAATGTATAGGACTGGCCAGGCATTGGAGCATGTATCTGTAGTCCCAGCTACTCTGGAGGCTTAGGCAGAGGATCATTCGAAACCCCAAATTCAAGGCCAGCTTACATAACAGACCCACATCTCAAAAAAAATCCTACAGTGCCAGGTGTGGTGGTCAACGCCTATAATCCCAGCACTTGGGAGGCAAAGGAAGGACGACTGCAGTAAGTTTGAGGCCAGTTGGAGATACACAGTGAGTCAAGGGCAGCCTGAGTTACACAGTGTGACCCTGTCTCAAAAAACAAAACCAGGGCCAGAGGTTTAGCTTAGTGGTTTCAGCACCTGCTGCAAACACAAGGTCCTGAGTTCAATCTGTCCAGTAACCACATACAATGCTGGGCGTGGTGACTCACGCAGACCAGCCATCAATACCACATACCACAGTGCCGGGCGTGGTGGCTCACGCACTTGGGAGGCAGAGACAGGAGGACTGCTGAGTTCCAGGCTTGCCTGGGCTACACAGTGAGCTCACAGTGAGCTCAGGGCCAGCCTGAATTACAAAGCGAGACCGTCTCAAAAAGAAACAAAAAATAAAAAACAGAAACAACAACAACAAAAATCAAAACAAAGAAGCAAAAAGATCTACTAGATTTTAAGGACCACACAGAAACCATTATGATCTTTCATGGGAAGGGAGATATACCAAAACAAGTTTTCTTTAAACCTATTATCACAGATTTTTGCCAAGACAAAAACTTTCCTGTAAGGAGAAAACATATGGCTTCTTGGCCTTTTGGCTAAGATCAAGTGTAGTAGCTATTCTTTTTTTTTTTTTTTTTTTTTTTCCTTTTTGAGACAGGGTCTCGCTTTGTAGTTCAGGCTGGCTCTGAGCTCACTGTGTAGTCCAGGCAAGCCTCGAACTCAGCAATCCTCCTGCCTCTGCCTCCCAAATGCTGGGATTACAGGCGTGAGCCACCACGCCCCCGGCTGTAGTAGCTATCCTTATCACTGTAAGTAGAAACCACAACTGCTCTATCTAAATTATATAGAGTTCTACAGTAAACCAAAGGGCATAAGCCCTTTTCATCTCCTTAAAGTACTCTTCTTTTTCTTCCTTAAAACTTCCAAATCAAGGAACTTACTTCTATCAACTGCATATATCTAAGCACTTTTGTAAGAGAAAGGTTCAGTCAAAGTAAAGTCTTTAAGCAATAATAGTTCTTCATTGACTACAATAGTTAATATACTTTCTACAAAATTAAACATCAATATTAGATTGCCTGAAATCCTAGAAATCAACAAAACAAAAGGGCTATTTTGAAGTCAGTACAATCCATACACATGTAATGCCAGTTCTCTAAGAGGCTGAGGCAGGAGGATCCCAAATTTGAGCCCACCTGAGCAACTCAGCAAGACCCTGTGCCAAAAAATAAAAAAAAGTTGAGGATTTAACTCAGTGGGAAGGTCCAGGGCTCATTTCTCTCTCTCCCTCTCTCTTTTTTTTGGTAGTACCAGGGACCAAACTCAGGCCCTTGTGCTTGCAAGTTAGGCACTGTGCCACTGAGCTAAATCCCCAGCCAGGATTCAATTCTCAGTGCCACATGGAAAGGTACTCTCTCTGATAATTTATAAATTTTATTTTAAAATAATCCAATTTGACCCAGAATTATTGGTATCAATGCTACTTTTTTTTAAGTTTTTTTTTTTTTTTTTGAGACAGGGTCTCTTGCTTTGTAGTTCAGGCTAACCCTGAATTCACTATGCTCATTATGTAGGCCAGGCTAGCCTCAAACTCACAATCCTCCTGCCTCTGCCTCCTGAGTCCTGGGATTATAGGTGCAAGCCACCATGCCTAATGATAGCAATACTACTTTTGAAGCAAGTAATTTTTGCTTAAATTTGAAAATATTCACTTCTTTGTGCATTTTTAACTCCATGCCACTGGCAATGCTATTTTCATAAATAAACTATACCAGCTAACTAGTGGTAATACCGCAGGTATATAAATGCTGAAGTGGACCAGTTTCTCAAAGGTTTCATTCTTCCTTCACCTTTCTATTTATACACACTATATACACTTTTAGGTAAAGCAGAATTCCCTTCATGCTTCTCAAATTCTACAATGTATTTTTTTCTTAAATAGTATGGAAATGCAGTACAGAACATACTTTACATTATTCATTAAATGGACTTTGTTACAGGCATGAATAATGTGAATCATCCCAGACACTTCTCATTTATCTCAACCATAAAAGAGGGGCATGTGCATAAATAGGAATACACAACAAGAGTCAGGGATTTAGTTCAGTGGTTCTGGCACCTGCCTCAAAAGCACAAGGTCCTGAGTTCAATCCCTGGTACAAAAAACCAAAACATTTTAAGGCAACTGATCTTGGCATCTTTGCACAACCACTCAAAAGAGTGACCCATCAGGTCACTTAACCTAAGACAACCATAAGCTCTGAGGGAGCCAGCATATGGACTACTGTATGACCAATTTTAGAGCTGTTTGATTAGAAAAAAGCAGTTACATATATTCAAGTCAAGCTATTAAGTCATTTAATCCCCCAGCTAATATAAAACAACCATCAAAACACAACTTATTTTAAAATAGCAATAGGTCAGTTTAATAAGCCTCCAAGCATTGTAATACCTGGTTCAGAAAATGTGTCACTAATATCATCATCTTTGTCATCTTCATAATCTTCTTCTTCTTCTTCCTCCTCCTCATTTTCAGAGAGTTCATGCTCACTGCCAAACCCTTCATCATGGTCCTCATCATCGACATCTTCCTCATCATCCTCATCTTCTTCAGGATTGCCTTTGGTTGGCTGTCCTCCCAAATTGTCGGAGACAAAAAGAGAGTAATTGTGCTCTTCTTTTTTCTGGGATGAATCTGAGACTGACATGCTAGTGGAAAGGTTGCTACTCTCTCCTACAGCAACTGACCCAGAACCCTGCTGGGGTAGGGGACTGAGTAATAGTTCCTGGGTTTCTCTGAAAGGCAAAGCAGGAGTGGCATGACCCTGAAGAGGCTCCATTCCCTTTTTCTCTTGTTTCTTTGCTACAGCTCCACAGTAGCATGTGTTCTCCTTTGCTGAATCAGTATGAACCTGGCTCAGCAAGGGCCGGCTGTGTTGCACTGGGCTGATCCTTACTTTTGCCTTTTTTACATAGTCCTTACATTCAACATGAAAGTTCACCTTTTCATTGTGATATATGTTGGTCTTCACCATGATTTGTGTGCTTGAAGTGGGTTTATTTGCTTTTTGGATACAGTCTGACAAAGGAACCTCAGCCTGAAGAGTCTTTGAAGAACACACAGGGGCAGCTGCTCTACTTGAGATCTTTTTACCAGGGAATGAAGAGGGCAAGGGATTTTGTTTGACACTGAAAAGTGAATCGGGGTAATAAAGAGAATCAGAAACAGACTGGGAGTCCTCACTATTAAGCTGAGCCAAAGTTGGAGTTTTACTTATGACCTCTTCATCTTGGTAAGGGCTAGAAAAGTCATCAAGACCCAAGTAATCCACTTCTTTTGTTCCCCAGATGTCACAGCTGGTTAGTTTGGTGTACTTAGTTAGGTCTTCACAGTATGTATCCCACTGTTCCCAGTTTGAGGTTAAAGCACCCTCATTATCCAGGACATCTGTGTAAGACTCCAGATTCTCAATGTCTTTGCAGTCCTCCAAAGAAAGGAAGTTGTCTCTAGGATTCTGTTGGTAGTTCATTTCTCTATCCTAAGAAAAGTTTAAAAAAAGACATCACACACCATATTTTTAGGAAGCAAATATCTGCCTCCTTCCTCACTTGTCAGACCTCTGGTTGTTTTAAGATAAAACCTACTGACATGAACCTGTACTATTCCATATACATCATCATTTACTTGACAGGAAAAAAAAGGGAAAATAATACTCTTGAGAGGTTTGCATATGGCCCAAATGTGAAGAGCTCTTAAACTTTACCATAAACTTTCTTCCTGAAATAAGCTTATGCTTCCTGGTATTAGGAGGATTTGTGGATCTTTAGAAATAAGCTTAAATTAGGAAGCAAATGACTGGAAATTTAGCTCAGTGGTACCATCCCTGCCTCACAAACTCAAGGTCCTGAGTTCAATATGGGGGGGCAGATAAACTGGGTGTGATGTACATGCTTGTAACCCAAGCTTCTTGGGAAACTGAAGCAGAAGAATCTAAAGTTCAAAGCCAACCTGGACACTTCAGCAAGATTCTGTCTGAAAATTAAAATAATTTTTAAAGCAGCTGAACCCTACTGAAGGCTGAGGTGACTAAGGCTGGAAGTTGTCAGTATAAATTAAGCCTGGTGTGCATAGCTAGACATTGTCTCACAAAAGGGAGATGGGGCTGGAGATGTAGCTCAGTGGTGGAGCACTTACTCTGATTTTAATGGTACTCAGGAGGCTGAGGTAGAATGACTGTTACAGGCCAGTGTGGGCAACATATTGAGACCCTGTCTCAAGAAAAAGTAACTAACTTATTTTTATACAAAAGGATTTATCTTTTAAGCAGTAACTTTAGAGGAAAAGAGCAACTGACAACTGAAGTCAACCACAGAATAAGACTTTCTCCAAGTCCTTGTAACAATTCTTGGCTATGGGAAGTAAAGTATGCTTAATGGTGCTTGCTTTTTTTTTTTTTTTTTTGAGACAGGGTCTCACTTTGTAGTTTAGGGTAGCCCTGAGCTCACTATGTAGCCCAGGCAAGCCTGGAACTCAGCAATCCTCCTTCTGGCATTACAGGTGTAAGTCACCATGCCAGGTATTGTTGCATATGGTTACCAGAGATCGAACTCAGGACCTTGCACTTGCAAGGCAGGTGCTGGAACACCAAGTTAAATCTCCACCTATGCTTGATTTATTTTTGAAGCAGGGTCTTACTATGGAGTTCAGACTGGCCTTAAACTCACTATGTAGCCCAGGCTGTTCTCAAACTTGGAGCAATCCTCCTGTTTCAGCTTCTCAAGTGCTGGGATTATAGACATGTACCACCATGCCTGGCTCCAGTTTTTTTAAAAAATTTCTTCTTCCCATGAAACCACTTATTTTCATGGACTTCAAAATACTTGGATAACCTTTTTACTTAGCATCTTTGATGAGTCCATGTGTCCTTCTAAAATTACTAGGCCTATACTTACAACAATCAAACCTGGCCCAAACAAATCTTTTTCCTTTTCAAACAAAGAAGTATACTATAGCACTTTTACCCCAAATCAATCAAAGCTAAAACCAAAAAAATGTTGCTTACCAGTTCGTACATGAAATCTGGATCGGAACTGTTTGCTAAGAGATCTGTGCTCATCAGAGTCTGTTCTGAAAAGGTGTGGCTTCGAAAGGCATCCCCAAAAGGCGGATCCATTCCACTTACACTAGGCTACAACAGAGTGATTTTTATTTTACAAAGTTAAAGACCAATTTATTACACATGATCCCCACTCTTACTTCCATTTAGTAATTTATTTTCAGAAAATAAGTCTGTATTTTTGTGCTGTATACTACATTTAAGAGTTTCTACCAGCATTAAACTGTAGACTTAGATGAGGAAATACTTAAGATCCATTAAGAACAGGAAAAAATAGGAGTAGCAACTATTAAAAATAGCCGACATCTTAAAACTTTAACATTTAGCCACCAGAATCAGCACATAGCATATACTGAGTACATTTAGCCACGCACCATGTTTTTAAACCCTCCTCTAACAACACACCGTTTTAATTCCCACCTCATGCAGAGAACTTCTCTTTCCTGCAGTCCTAAGTATGTTTGTCTTATTTCCCAAAGAAACTGGAAGACAATTTGGGCATCTTCAGTCCAAAAAAGGATCAACAAACAGCCTCCAAATTTCCTAGATATGACCAGAAACCTGGGCATGACCACTACTATATCCATCTTGATCCTTGGAAAGGATGCAACTGATTTTCTAATAAATAAATGGAGAAGAAGGTGGGGGAGTGGAGGGAAAAAAAGGAGAGAGAAGCCTCAGATAGGCCAGGCATGGTGGTACATGCCTGTAATTCCAACACCTAAGAGGCTGAAGCAGGAGGATTACTTTGACATTGCACAGTGGCTAACCTGAACTAGGCTAACTTGAACTACCTAGTAACAACAACAACAACAACAACAAAAAGCCTTCCTTGGCTGTCACAGTTAATTTCTCTTTTTCTTTTTCTATTCCCTTTTTAGATTTCAGTATCCATCCAAATCTAAAGTCAGGCTCCCACTCCTATTGTATCTCAAATAACAGACAGGCCGCACTCTGAATCCACCTCCAGTGAAAGAAGAGGATAAGAAATAATTTTTTGCTTTGCTATTTTTTCTTCTGCAAATTTCTGCAGAAATTTTTTAAAAATGGTATCATGTTTATGCTTGTCTATTCAGGTAATTTCTATTCATCAGGAGCAAGACTTTCCATATGGTACTACGCATTCCTTTTTTTTTTTTTTTTTTTTTTTTTTTTTTTTTTTTTTTTTTTTTTTTTGCTTTTTGAGACAGGGTCTCGCTTTGTAGTTCAGGCTGGCCCTGAGCTCACTATGGTGCCCAGGCAAGCCGCCGCGAACTCAGCAATCCTCCTGTCTCTGCCTCCCAAGTGCTGGGATGACAGGCATGAGCCACCATGTCCAGCATTGTGGTATGCGGTGTTGACTGTTGGTGGGCATGTCTCCACACCCAGCATTATATGTGGTTACCGGGGATCAAACTCAGGACCTTGCGCTTGCGAGGCAGGCACCAGAACCACTGAGCTAACCCTCCGGCCCCCACATTCCATTTTTTTGTTTTATTTTCCCTAGCCCTTCCACTAAACCTGTAGTACCTTTCTTCCTAGAAATCTTTAGCTTGAGGGAAAAAAAACAGTTGTATAACCCAAAATTCAAGTATTCAATAAACAGCAAAACTAAACCTCATTTGTGCAAGAAGTCTAAAGGGGATATGAAGGCTGAGGACTTAGCTCAGTGGTTGTGGTATCTGCTTCAGAAGCACAAGGTCCCAAGGTTGATTCCTGGCACCTAAATAAATAAATGGGATATACAATCTACTTGGCCCAGGATTAGGGGTGGAAGGAGTCCTCTGTACTTTTAAATATTTGCTAGCAATTCTTCTTTCTCTGGATGCCTACTTCCTGATTCCCCAAACATTCTCAACAAGCTGTTGATTTTCTGTGCTCAAGGGATAGCTCTAGAAGGCTCCACATGAGGCCCCTCTTAAGAAGCCCTGCCAGCTCATTACTTCTGTTTCTCCCCAACACTGAAACAAGTGGGGGGAGGGTACCAGAGTCAGGTACAGACAACAGGTACATTTTAGGGCTAGTAACTATCATTAGTACCTGGCTAGCAGTCACGGGACCAACCACAAGGTCCAACTTCTTACATCAGTGGGTTGACTAGTACCCACATCTGAAAACCGCAGCAAGATTTGTTAACATCAGGCTCTATCCCTGACTTGAGGGAGGCAACTCAGAATGTAAGAATAAGGTGACTTCAACCCCTATTTATCTCTGTTAGACACCTATTTTAAACTGTTACACAGAAGGGAAGAGTAGGAAACAGGAAGTCAGAGGAGATGGAAAAGAGGTTACTGTGGAAAACTTAATTATCAGGTGAATTGGTTTAACCCCCATAAAACTAGCAGGCCTACCCACCTTCTAACCTACGTATTCACTCACTTTACTTGCCATGTCAAAGTTAAAAGGTGTCACAAACACAAAAATATGAGTAAAAGCACCAGGCATGGTGGCAATGTTTGTGATCCCAGTACTTGGGAGGCTGAAGCAGGAGGATCACTGCAAATTCAAGACCAGCCTAAACTGCATAGTGAGATCCTGTCTCCCCCTGCCCCCCCAGAAGTAAAGGCAATGAATGAAAGGACCTATGTTCAAAGCAAGCAGAGATCAGAAATGAGTAATATGCCAAGTTGTGTTCATTCAGAGAATTTACAAAACCAATAGTACTGACTTTCTACAGCAAGAAAAAATAAAGAAAACTTTGCATCTGCTCTGTATAATTTACCTGAGGCATTTCCAAGCCCAGATCCTGTGTGTCCAATTCCAAACTTCTTTTTTTTCTCCTTTGTAAATTCCTTTCCAGCTTTATTTTTAATTCCAAGATGATTTTCACAGTAAATAGCAGGTTTCCCCAGAATCCTTCAATTCAACTGTTTGGATCAATGTTTTTTTTTAATAATTCTGTCAAACAACACAGAGTAATTTCACTGAGCTTCACTGCAAACAACTTAACCTTTCAAAAACACTATTAACAAAGAACACTGTACACTAAACTATAAGTCTTAAGGGATACATTTTCAAAAATTTAACTATCTTAGTACTTACTATTCTGAAATTCACCATTTCTTTACTTCTAAAATAATGCTGATCAATAACCGTTAATATTTTTAAAAACCACCCTCACCAAATTAGCATGCTGTCATCTTTCCTGTGATCTGAAACATACACCTCTTTTACTTTATGTTCTTTATGAGGAAGCATACCTCAATATTAATTCCATCTATTGTATAACTATTACTGCTAAATTAATCCACATTTTCCTTTTTCTTTCTTTTATTTTTGAGACAGGGTTTCGCTTTGTAGTTCAGGCTGGCCCTGAGCTTACTATGTAGCCTAGGCAAACCTCAAACTCAGCAATTTTCCTGCCTCTGCCTCCCGAGTGCTGGGATTACAGGCATGAGCAGCCATGCCTGGTACTGTGGTATGTGGTACTGATTGCTGGTGGGCACGAGTCACCACGCCCAGCATTGTTGTATGTGGTTACCAGAATCGAACTCAGGACCTTGTGCTTGCGAGGCAGGCACCAGAACCACTGAGCTAAGTCTGTGGCCCTTCTTTGTTTTTTGCATTACAGAGGATCAAACTCGGGCTCTTGTAATTCAAGGTAGGTGCAGTACCACATGAGCTAAATCTTCAGCCCACATTTTCTTTCATAAATTTATAAAAACATTAAAGCATACATAAAAGCACTAGAATTTAAGATATACTCTACATTAAAACCATATTTAAATAGTATGTATACCAACATTATTGAGTTATAAGTAGAAACTGAAAACCTGCTCCATCATGTTTTAGAAGGGTGTATGTTGGGGGAACAGAAATGAGGATCAGTTTGCATAATTGTTTCAAGAGTTAAATTAAAATTTATAGTTGCAAATCATCTGGTACAGGGTCTTGAAGTGATAAAGAGTTAGTTACATGTTCATTCCCTTTCCCTATATATGAAGATATTAACTAGGAGGAATTAAACAATACGAGCTATAACCCCTTCTCCAGGATCAGTACTTAGCCTAGGATCACCAGCATAAACCCAGAAACTTGTTAAAAATCCAAACACCTTGGGCACTGGCCCCACCACAGCAGAAACCTTAGGAGTAAGTCTTGGCAAACTGATTTAATAAACCCCCAGGCAATTCTGACCCTCCCTGAAGTTTGAGGACTGCTGCCCCATCCTTACTCTCATGCGTTCTAGATGCGGTATCATTTTCTCACATGTAAAGAGTTAATTTAAATGTGACCTCTCTAGTTTACACATTCTCTGGGCTACAGTAATATATTATTTCAATTTCAAAGAACTCTTGGAGCCAGGGATTTAGCTCAGTGGTACCATACTTACCTTGCAAGCACAAGGGCCCAAATTCAATTCCCAGTACCACAGAAAACAAAAGAAAAAAGAAAAACTCTTGCTAAATAAATGATAGCTGAAAACGTACTCAATAACTTGTACCTTAAAAGATTAATAAACTGACTACAATTTGTATTTCCAAGTCTCTCACTTCTGGTGTGCTCTCATTCTCAGCTCACTGGGCCAGCCTAAAAAACAATCTCTAGTGTCCAGCCTGGCCCTAGAAACAAACAGTTCAAGTGGATTGATAGCAGAGCCCACCAAAGGCAAATTCTTGATCTGATGACCCAATGCCTTGGTCCCACTACTGAAATGCAGTTACTAGTCTTTCTCCTTGGCTCCTCTTTGTTTTGCTTTTTTTTGAGACTGGGTCTCACTTTGTAGTTCAGGCTGGCCCTGAATGAACTATATAGCCCAGTCTGGCTTTAAACACCCAGTGATCCTCCTGCTTCTGCCTCTCGAGTGCCAGGATTACAGGTGTGCGGTGCCGTATCTATTTACCTTGATTCTTGCAAGAAATAAGATTAGTAATCTTTACAAGATCTATTACCTAGACCCCAAGAAGGCACCTATGTAATTCAAATCATATACTGAACAGAACAGATTAGAAGAGAACAGACTAGTAATCCTGGTTTATAATTTGAATCTTTCTAGAAGAAGATCTAATAACTTCTAAAAACTGAAAACTAGCTGGAATTACAGGTATGTAATCCCAGAACTCAGGAAGACAAAGCAAAAGGATTAAGGCCAGCCTGAACTACACAGTGAGACCCTATCTTTAAAATTTTTAAAAATAAGGCTGGGGATTTAGCTCAAAGGGTACGTGCCTATCTTGGAAGAACAAGGGTCCGAGTTCGATTTCTAGTACTGCAAAACAAATAAAAATTGAAAACTGACCCTTATACAACAGGACTACAGACTCAGAAAAGACTGAGTCATATTCAACATAACTTACTGGTATTTATTAAATATAACACTCTGCCAGCAGCTTAGTTTATCAGGGAAATGCTGAGTAAAAAAAGGGCTAAGTTTTACTCATACAGCTTTCATTTAAAAACTGTGTAACATATTGGGGGTCAGGGATTTAGCTCAGTAACACCATGCCTACCTTGTACCCACAAGGGCCCGAGTTCAATTTTCAGTACTGCAAAAACCAAACCAAACCAGTGAGTAATGAGAGGTAAAGGAAAAATGTGATGGTAATAAAAAAGGGAAACAAAGCTTATGTATTTAGGGGCTGGGGGTTGTGGGGTGGGTAGGGGAACAGGAAAAATGAGAATTAAATTGTGTCATATACTGATACAAATTCCCAATATCAAGTGTAAACATGATATGATGTGTGTATACAATGTACCAATAAAGATAAAAATTAAAAAAAAAAAACAAAGTGGGCTCTCTATTTAAAAAAATAGCAAACCAAACCAAACTAAAACAAAAACAACTATACAACAGTGAGTAAGAATCTAAACTTCATTTGTTTTGTCTTTAGGGAAGATGGGAATCATGACACAAACCTATACTCTCAGCAGTCAGGAGGCTGAGGCAGGAGGATCATCCCAAGTCCAAGACCAGCCTAGGCTACACACTAAATTCAGGGCAGCCTGAACTACATAGTGACACTCTGCCTTGAAAAACCAAACACCAAAAAATACAAAAAACATAAAACAAAACAAAAAAAGAAAGCATGGAAGAGAACAGGGTAAAGGAATGATAAACAAGGGTAAAAATGATCAAAATACATTATGTGCGTACATGAACCTGCCAAAATGAAACTCATTAATAAAAAATTTAAAAATATAAATAAACCCCAAAATATTATCTAGCTGGAAAAACCACTACTCTCCTGATTGAAATATTTCAGTCAAACTTTCATACAAATTCAAGCATTTGTTTGAAATTTTATTTTAAAACATCAAAACAATTTAATGTTATTAGCAAAAAAAGAAAAGCACTTGTTTGGAAGAAATCTGATTCCAGTTTTGATTTCTTTTTTTTGGAGACAGGTCTCGCTTTGTAGTTCAAACTGGCCCTGAGCTCACTATGTAGCCCAGGCAATCCTCGAACTCAGCAAGCCTCCTGTTTCCCGAGTGCTGGGATTACAGGCGTGAGCCACCAGGCCCAGCACTGTGGTATGTGGTATTGATTGCTGGTGGGCGTGAGTCACCTTGCCCAGCATTGCATGTGGATACCGGGATTGAATTTAGGACCTTGCACTGCGAGGCAGGTGCTGGAACCACTGAGCTAAATCTCCTGCCCCAGTTTTGATTTCTTAATTAAAATTAAAAAGTCTTGGGTTGGAGATTTAGCTCAGTGGTTCCAGCGCCTGCCTTGCAAGCCCAAGGTCCTGGGTTTGATCCCTGGTAACCACACACAATGCTGGGTGTGGTGGCTCACGCCTGTAATCCCAGCACTCGGGAGGCAGAGACAGGAGGATTGCTGAGTTCGAGGCTTGCCTGGGCTACATAGTGAGCTCAGGGCCAGCCTGAACTACAAAGCGAGACCCTGTCTCAAAAAAAAAAAATTAAAAAGTCTTATGAATTAAAGCAAGTTACTTAAGTTTATGCCTTAGCTCCCAGATCTGACATCTAAGTTTTTAATCTTAATTATGTAATAGGAATGTTATGAGCATTAGGGAGATTACTAGGAAGCAGTAATAAATTTTAAAAGGTGATTATTGTGAAGTATATTTTGCCAATTCCTTCTTTGTTCTATAGAGTGTCCAGCTCAGAAACTTGAGATTTGTGACATTTTTTTGACAGGAAGGCTAAATGTTGTAAATGGTGATGATTTCAAAAAAGGGTATTCATTCAGTAAAAAGGGCTGACTGATCACTTAAGTAATGAATGTCCTAAGAGTTGCTTCTCCTGTTCTCTTGAATAGTATGGGGGAAGGACCAATTCTAAGTAACAGACCACTTTGTAATTAAACTCTCCCAGTCTAAAATGAATGAACACAGTGTATAACAAATTATCCTTATCCTCAATATTTTGCACCATTTCCCAGAAATAGTACTGTTCCAAGCATTTATTGTTAAATAACCACAAAGAACAAAATTCCCACTCCCCCAAAAAAAAGAAAAACAAAAAATAAGAGCTTTGATCATTACTAATATCCAGTATTTCCATAATGAAATGGCTCCAAAACTATCCTATAGGGCCAGAGGTTTAGCTATGTGGTGCTGTACCTGCCTCACAAGTACAAGGCTCTGAGTTTGATCCCCAGGACTGCAAAAGGAAAAAGAATAAAAAAAGAAAAAGGAAAACTATCATATACCTGAGAGCCATATATCAAGAGGACAATGGCAGAATAAGAGGAAGAAAGTGTAACAACTTGCTTTTCTAGATGACTTCACACTTTTTCAGGTCCAAGAAGACCCATATTTTACTCAAAGCTTTGATATTAAAATACATCACAAACAATGTTCAGCCAGGTATGATAGCACATGTATGTAATCCCAGCGCTCACAAGGCTGAGGCAAGAAGACTGCCATTGAGTTTAAGGCCAGTGCAGTCTACATAGTGACTTTAAGGCTAGCCTGAGCTACATAATGAGACTTCATTTTAAAAAAAGTGCACATTTGTAACCTCAGCTATACAGGAATCTGAGGCAGGAAAATTTCGAGGACAGCCTGGACAATTTAGCAAGACTATGCTCCAAGAAAACAAAGAAAACAGCAACAATGATCTAATTCCCACTATAACAGAAGAGTATCTGCTCCAAGGGATCCTAAATGTTACTGAAATCAGAGTTGTGAAGTCTGGAAAACAGTAAACAACACTGTCTGCTGCATTTATTGCATAAATTCTTAGAAACTTTAAGGTGTTATTCATATTAAACCACAAGAGATGGACAAAGCAGATACCATTTCCCAAATCTGATCATAAAATATCCAACCTTCTCTGAAGACTAGTTTCTTCCAGGGAGAGGTAAAAGCCATGGAAAGGCGAAATTTCCCAAGTAGTTACTTCTCTGTTTTTCACATCACTATGGGTCATCAGTTTCTAATATAGTTCTGCGGGTTTCACCAAACAGGATGAACTGTGTAGCCCATCAGAAATAAAATTTACCACCAGGTGTGGTGGCTCACGCCTGAAATCCCAGCACTCAGGAGGCAGAAGCAGGAGCATTGCTGAGTTTGAGGCTTGCCTGAGCTACAGCAAGCTCAGACAAGCTCAGCGTCAGCCTGAACTACAAATCGAGACCCTATCTCAAAAAATTAAAATAACCAACCAACCAATACATTCGCTGTACTTCGATGCATTTAAAAAAAAAATAACACTTCCTAGGCATAAGAAAACACTCCTGAAACAGAATAGGAGCAAATGGTTAATTTTTAAGCAACAAAGGTATAAACTGAAGACAGATATTGCTTTGATTTCTTTCACAGCCTTTCCTATCAGTTCTAGCATACTGTGTGTCTGTATTGTACAGTGTATATTGGACAATGCAAAAGATAAAACAGTAAGTGCAGTCAAAGGCTTTCTTACAAAAGTTTATCTCTAAGGACTGTCCAAACCACTCACTCATCCTAACTTTAAACACCAAAGCCAAGGCTGCTTGTGTCCCAAGCAGTTTATACACAGCCAAGAGCTCCTAAATTGTGCCCCTTCTGAATCTAAGAATTTTAGCTGCTTCCTGAATATACATATTGAAAGCAATCACATAAACAAAAATCCCTTTATGAATGAAATATCTTCTGAATCAGTAAATACCATACATGATAACCAGAATCCCTGTATCTTTTTCTTTATATGACACTAGTTGAAGCCACTGATCCTTTTTAGTAGCTAGAGGGAAAACAGTTCTTCATCATGGTAAATTGCCCTTCTGAGTCACCCAACATTCATCAGAGTAGATGTTTAAAAATTTCTGACATTCCCATTAGGGTGGCTATTATTCCAAAAGGAAAACTATCAAGTGTAGTGAAGGATATAGAGAAATCAAAACTGTCAAGCATTGCTGGTGAGAATGTAACAGGGCAGCTGGTGTGAAAAATAGTTTGGCAGTGCCTCAAAAGTTATATATAGAATTGTATGATTCAGTGATTCCATTTCTAGGAATACTGTATATCTAAAAGAATTGAAAGGAAGCATTTGAACAGACATGTATACACTCATATTCATAGTAGCATTATTCATGATAGCCAAGAGTGGAAACCACCACCAGATGAACAGCTTTAAAGATACTACAAATACACAATGGAATTTTCTTCCGTCATAAAAAAGGGATAAAATCCTGATACATGCTACAATAGGAATTAACCCTGAAAACACTGTTACATTAAATAAATTAGACACAAAAGGACAAATACTGCATGATTACTTTTATAGGAAGCACTCAGAAGAGATAAAGTTATACAGAAAAATGTAGGTTACCATGGTCTTTAAGAGTTATTATATAATTTCTAGTTGGACTAGTGAAAATATTTTCCAAACACATAGTGGTGATGGTTTTGCAACACTGTCAATGTACTTAATGACACTGAATTATACACTTGAAATCGTTGGAATGGAGAGTTTTATGGGCACTTACTACAGTGAAGTTTTTTTTCTGTTTTTAGCTAAAGAATATTAATATTTTTATACCTCTAGATATTCATATGCTATGGTTTATTTCGATCTTTCCTAATCTTTGCTGGTTCATGCCAACTCTTTTTTTTTTGTGTAGTCAGAAGTTCTGATCTTCTCTCTGTTGTCTTTAACCTGTACCAGACCTGCAATTCTAGGAGATGGAAACTGTCACAATCCCTAGTTGAATTTACTTCTGCCAAGGATTAAAGAAAGGAAGAAAGGGGCTGGAGATTTAGCTCAATGGTTCCAGTGCCTGCCTGGCAAGCACAAGGTCCCTGGTTTGATCTCCTGTAACCACTTACAATAATACCGGGCACGGTGACTCACGCCTATCAGCACTCAGAAGGCAAGAGGCAGGATAATTGCTGAGTTTGAGGTTTGCCTGGACTACACAGTGAGCCCAGGGCCAGACTGAACCCTGTCTCAAAAGAAAAAAAAAGAAAAGAAAGGAAAAGTTAGAAAAGAGATAAAGAAATGAAGAATGGAAACAGGGTGAAAGCTGAGAAGGGATAAGAAAGGGAAAGGAAAAAAGAAAAAAAGGGAAGGAAAGGAAAACAAAGGTGGCAGAGAGAGGACAGAGGTTAGGGAAAGGTGATAAAAGAAAAGCAGAAAGGCCAAATCACTGACATGTTTAATTTAAAGGTTATACAATGTGTATATCCCATAAGACTTTGACGAAAAAGACAACGTATCAGTTAACCAAGTGCTTTAATAAATGAAGATTCACTTGCCATATATACATTCTATCTGTTCTGGTATAACATCTCACTCAACAATTTAAATTGCTCTAATCTACAAGAGTTGAATAAAGCAGTCCTTCATATCATTACTAAATGAAGTTGCTACCTGCTTCCTAGTACAGAAGAAATCAAACATCCCAAAATCTCCAAGCTACTGAGTAAGCCAAGGAATACACTGGAGTAAGATTCCCCCTTATTATGTAATAGGAGTCCTGTAACAACTGCAGACAAATCACTACACCCTTCAATAGCAGTTCTCTAGACTAAAATTTAGACATAGGCAAATAAATCTCAAACTACATGTTTATAGTATATGTCAGGAATCATTAGCAAGTCTCTCAGTATTCATTTTCCAAGTCTTCCTCCTGTTTGTCTTTAAGATAAAACACAAGGGAGGAGAAGAGGCAAAACATTTTTTTTTCTTAGATTGGTTAGAAAGATCACATTCCTAGCCAAAGCAGACTTAATAGTTATCATCCTTCTGCCATATGATCTTGTAACTACATACTTTATGTAGTTCGGGTCAACCCAAGTCTTCTCATATCCTCATACTCAGAATTCTAAAACTATAGGAAATGAATTAGGTTTGCCACAAACATTAAACAAAACAATGCTATATTTTCCTGAGAATCCTAAAGAACTAAGAAAAGATATGAAATCTAAAAGTGATCTTTCCTTGTAATGAGGTCTTAGAGGAAGACACAAGACCTCTCAAAATTTTATTCAATTTCTTTCCAAAGGCTTTTTCCAAATTTAATCTTCGAGCTATAAAAACAATGTATGGAAATTTAAAGGCTTTTGGAGCTACTAATGATAGCAGAAAGACATTAAAGCAACTCTTCTGGATCAGTTTGACTTGGATACGAAGGGCTACTTTCTCATTCTGAAAACTATCAACTAAAAGATATTGGAGGCTTTCTGCAGCATAGATTTCTGGCAGTTAAGCTATTCAGAGCACAACAGTGTGGAATGATTCTACACAGAAGCAGAGAATGCATTTCTCACCCAGCTGCCCTTGTTAACCACTGGGGACAAGACACTATGTGGCTACTAGAGACTGCAAAGCACATCAATAAAACTTAGTGAATTAATAGGAGCCAGGATTTTGACAAAGTATCTTTTTTTTTTTTTTTTTTTTTTTTGCTTTTTGGAGACAGGGTCTCGCTTTGTAGCTCAGGCTGGCCCTGAGCTCACTATGGTGCCCAGGCAAGCCGCCGCGAACTCAGCAATCCTGTCTCTACCTCCTGAGTGCTGGGATTACAGGCGTGAGCCACCACGCCCGGCATTTTAGTATGCTGTATTGATTGTTGGTGGGCGTGAGTCTCCACGCCCAGCATTATACGTGGTTACTGGGGATCGAACTCAGGTCCTTGCACTTGCGAGGCAGGCGCCGGAACCACTGAGCTAACCCTCCGGCCCACTGACAAAGTATCTTAAGTGTTAAGTTGTCAGAGTAAATACAGTATAAGCATCATTACTGTCCTCTATCCCTGTACAATCCTTCTTACACAAATTTTTTAAAAAGTTCAGCAAAGGGCCGGAGGATCAGGTCAGTGGTTCCGGCACCTGCCTCGCAAGCGCAAGGTCCTGAGTTCGATCCCTGGCAACCACATACAATGCTGGGCGTGGAGACTCACGCTCACCAGCAATCAATATCACATGCCCCAGTGCTGGGCGTGGTGGCTCACGCCAGCACTCGGGAGGCAGAGCCAGGAGGACTGCCGAGTTTGAAGCTTGCCTAGGCCACATAGTGAGCTCAGAGCCAGCCTGAACTACAAAGTGAGACCCTGTCTCAAAAAAAAAAAAAAAAAAAAAAGTTCAGCAAAGACAAGATTTCACCAAGATTTGTCATTCAGTAAATGGATGCCTCCAAGCAAACCTATCATCACAGAGACATGCTCAATGATGATGTCTAAAGGACTCTTAAATCTACACCTTTAGGAAAAACACATGGGTGTGTGAACCCTACCATATGAGATCAGAGTCTTTCCACGTTCATATTCTACTACCTCATGAAGAACATGCCACCACCCACCCAAGCACTCCTAGTCTGTTGACAATATCACTGACAAACAACATGAAGGGCTCATCTCAGTCCTGACTCTTCTCTTCCTGCTCCCTAATTGCTTTATTAAATAATGCCAATTCTCTTTAATACATACTGCCCACTCCATGCCACTGAACACAAATGCATCCATTTAACTTTGCCCTTCCCACTTCTACAATTTTTCCTTGACTCTCATCATTCTAAATTTAGCAATTCAATATTTGTCCTGCCATCTTCCGGTTCCCAGCCTTGGCATTTTTCCAGTTTTTAGGCCCCACTTTAAAATTATTCCCCAGGGCCAGGGATTTAGCTCAGTGGTGCCATGGGTGACTGGCAAGCCAAAGGTCCTGAGTTTGATTGCCGGTACAAAAAAAAAAGTCTCCAGTCAGCCACTGTGGTCCACACATGTAATTCCAGCACTTAGGCAACTGAGGCAGGAGGTTCACTGCAAGTTTGAGACCAGCCTGGACTACATAATGAAACCTTGTCTTAGAAGAAAAAATTATTCTTCAATCCATATCACATGATAATTAACACTGTGTTCCTAAACTTTAAGTAACTCCCCAACAACTCTTGGATAATTGCCAAAATAGTTAAGATACAAATGAAACTATTTTTCCAATCCCACATTCCACTCTTCTTCTATAAAGGAGCACTAATGTCAGCCTGATTTTACCATTCCCCCAAAACCCTCAGCTACTTATAATCCTACTCTACTTCATTAAGGATCTCCAACAGACTTTGGCTTTCATAAATCTTTACTCACATTTTTACTTTTTGTGAGTGCTTCTTTTCTTTTGAGACAGGCTGTCATTATGTAGCTCAGATTGGCCTTAAACTCACTGAATAGTATAGGCTGGCCTTGTACCCACAGCGATCTACTGTCTCAGCCCCCTGAGTGCTGGGACTACAGGTGTGTGCTACTAGTTAAATTGCATTTTTCCTTTTTGTCCTCACTAAATCCTTACTCTACTTAACAGACTGGAAAATCTTTTGAGATGAACCCATACTATCCCTTATCTGTTTCTTCACTACAGCACTAAAAGCAGTGCCTTTCCTAGGACGTGTATGGAACAAGCTGGCTACCACCACAGGTCTTTCTAGATAAGGAAGCAAGTATGACGTTCTTCATGAACAATGGGGACATTACAAAAGAGTCAGTCATTCACTATGCATTTATTGAGCATGCTTATGTGCTCCAAAATATCTTAACTTAAATCTTGAACTTTTGTAGTACCATAGAATAAAAATAGTAAAAACTAAATTCCCAGGTATTTTTAATTTCCAGAAAGAGTTGTTTGAATTCAAGCAGAATTTTAAAGACCTAAAATAATTGTCTAGGAAGCAGTAGAGAAAGGAGTAGGATTAAAAATTATTTAAATCAACTGAATCGAGCATTGCATTAATATTCATTTACACAAACACACACAACCATCTCTCATACACACCCTGGAGGGTTTTTTTGGTTTTGTTTGAAATAGGATTGATCTCACAATTGGGGTGGACCTGAACTCACTATGTAGAGCCCAGGCTGATCACAAACTTATGGTAACCCTCCTCCCTCAGCTTCCCAAAGTGCTAGGATTAGAGGCATATGCCACCGTACCTAGCAGACACCAAAGTTTAATTTAAAAAAAAGCAAAACTATTCAGCATTATAAAGATTTGAGTTTTAAAAAATAACGTGGCTTTTTAAATTGTTCTGTAGAAGTCTACAAACTGTAGAAAGGGAATAGTGTAATTAAAGTCAGCAGCATGGAAATAGGTAGTGTTGCAAGTATGTAACTGACCGTACAGTAAGACTTGAGAGAAGTGCCCATCATGGGATATAGAGAGTGCTCCCGCTCTTAGAGATCTGGGCTCTTCTTGAAAGTGTTCTCTCTTTTCCCAGATTTGACCCTTTTTCAGAAATGGAATAAATATACGTTAGAGAAAATTTTCAAATTCCTTCCTACTGTGTCACACCAGCATGCAACAGTAGATATGGAGGTTATGGGCACAGAACTACAAGTTTCTGAATACAGTTCTGCAGTCATCTTTCTAACATTGAGAAGCTGAGTATCTCTTTGGCTCTGATACCCCTAACAAGGCTTCTTCTGTGAAGAGTAAAGACTACGTAAATTTACCTTTTAAGTGAATATTTGGAATTTCATTCCAGATGTCTACTTGCCCTTTTTATCTGTGTAAATGCAAGATTTCCCTCTTACTTTTGCAGGGATACTGTGATTCACTATAGTATGTTTTCAGCTGAGGTGTAAAACAAATACTCCAGGCTGGGTTTGGTGGTGCACACTGTAGTCCCAGCACTCTAGAGACTGAAGAAGGAGGATCACCATAAGTTTGAGGCCAGCTGGGACACACATGTGAGTTCAAGGCCAGCCTGAACATCATAGCAAGACCTTATCTAAAAAAAACAAAAACAAAAGGGCTGGAGATTTAGCTAAGTAGTTCCAGAGCATGCCTAGCAAGCACAAGGTCCCTGATTTGATCCTGTAACCACATACAACACCACTAGGTGTGGTGACTTACGCCCACCAGCAATCAGTACCACATACCACAATGTGGGGCATGGTGGCTCACACCAGTAATCCCAGCACTCAGGAGGCAGAAGCAGGAGGATTGCTGAGTTCGAGGCTTGCTTGGGCTACATAGTGAGCTCAGACCCTGTCTCAAAAACGAAACAAAACAAGACAAAAAAACCAAACACAATAACAACAACAAAACAGACATTCAATAAATGGTGGCTATTTTTATTTTCAGATTCCTGGGATGCTGATGCTATGAAGGTATAAATCCAAATTTAACCCAGAATATGACTGCTTAAATTCCCCATTATCACACAAAAAACTAACTTCTTGGAATTAGAATGAAAAAGGATACTCAGGAAATCTAGGTAATTCAACACACCTATCCCCAGCTTTATGCGGATGATTGCCAATTATGTTAATTTAATCAGCAAAATGATCTCAAAGTAATTCATAAACCCATTAACTAGTGATTTTTTATATGATAATTAGCAGGTTAAAACAAACTGGCAGGTCGCACCAGGGATTTAGCTCCGTAGTTTGGCATTTTCCTGGCAATCACAAGGTCCTGAGTTCATCCCAATACCACATGTCACAATGCCCAGCATGGTGGCTCACAGCTGTAATCCCAGCATTTGGGAGGCAGAGGCAGGAGTTTAAGGCTAGCCTGCACTACATAATGACATCAGGACCAGCCTGAACTACAAATTAAGAACCTGTCTCAAAACAAAACAGAACAAAACAAAAATAGCAGGTAAATTACAAAAGGAGAGAGTTCCCTAAGAGATTTATTGCTCTCATACATGTTCAATTACATATCACATCATTTTTTATAGTTATTTATAACAGCTTCCCCACACATTCTGGGCAACTAAAGGGAAGGCATTACATAAAATCTATGTATGTATCCATAATAGTTCATATAGATTCAAATAAACAGTTACAGAATTTGAGACATACTTGTCTCAAAAGGATTCACAGTGCTGGGCGTGGTGGCTCACGCCTGTAATCCCAGCACTCGCCTGTAATCCCAGCACTAGGGAGGCAGAGACAGGAGGATTGCTGAGTTCGAGGCTTGCCTGGGCTACATAATGAGCTCAGAGCCAGCTTGAACTACAAAGCAAGACCCTGTCTCAGCATTGTGGTATGTGGTACTGATTGCTGGTGGGCATGAGCCACCATGCCTGGTACTGTAGTATGTGGTTACAGCGGATCAAACCAGGGACCTTGCGCTTGCCAGGCAGGCCCTGGAACCACTGACCTAAATCTCTGGCCCCTCAATGGTTTTTAACTTGGGAGTCTGGCGACCATCAAGTTGTTATGCTAAACTATAAAACAAAAGTAATAGTGATCTTAATAAATGTACTATGTTAGAAATATGTACATTTAAAAATAGAAGACAAAGTTAACTGAAGATTTAAGGAAGAAAGGTCTCAAACTGGATTGTAGCCAGAAGTCAATCCCCTCAGACTGTTTCTGTTCAGCTCCCAAAAAAACATTTCTAAAACTTTAAATTTTGGTATAATACCTAAATCTTGGAAGGAGCAATATGCCCATCAAGAGATGAATGAATATGGAAAACATGGCATTTATACATAGTAAGAGTACTACTCTGCCATAAAGACAAACTTAAATCATTCGTACGGAAATAGATGGACCTTGACACCATAGGTGAAATAAACCAGATAGGTGAAGTAAACCAGATATACAAGTTTAAATATTGCACGGGAGCTCGGCGTTGTGGCATATGCTTATAATCTCTATAATTTCAGCACTTGGGAGTCTGAAGCAGGGGAGTACTGCTACAGGTCCAAGGCCAGCTTGGGCAACTTAGTGAGTTCAAAACCAGCCTGAACTATATAGTGAGACCCTGTTTCAAAAAACAAAGACAAAAATAAATAAATACAAATTAAACATCACATAGTTCATCTTACATGAGAAACCCAACAGATATAATAGGAAGTAAGACAGTTCTTTTCAAATGGGAAAGGGAATGAGAAATGGAGGGAGGGGAGAAAGAGAAGGCAAAGATAAAAATGTGAAAGAAAAAAATGGAAATAGTTTTTCCAAATGAGAAGAGGAACAAGAGCTGGAGGGAACAGGGAAGCATTGGAAGGGAAGAGGACAAAAAAGAATTAAGATTATGACATGTACATGTATAAACTCCCCCAGAACACATGTAATCATTATATGCTACAAACATGTAATAATAAAATTTTTTAAACTTTAAATTTTATGTTATGTAAAATTTCTGACTGCTAATATCAAATATCCTTCTGTTAGGAGGGAGTCAATTCTGACAAGAAAACATTTTTTTTTTTTTTTTTGAGACAGGGTCTCGCTTTGTAGTTCAGGCTGGCTCTGAGCTCACTATGTAGTCCAGGCAAGCCTTGAACTCAGCAATCCTCCTGTCTCTGCCTCCCGAGTGCTGGGATTACAGGCGTGAGCCACTACACCCGGCAAGAAAACACTTTCTTGCTAAAATGATCAATGGAGCCACTTTGAGTTATCTCCTTTAAACTCTGGTGTGCTCCCTAGCTTGCTCCAATCTCCACTTGGTCCCATTTTACAGGTGGCAAATCTAAGCTCAGAACCACACAGCTACTACAAAGCCTTGGACTTTCAACCCTGACAGGTCTATTTGACCTTCAAGTAAAAGGTAGTTAATGTTAAGAGAGGTATTTTTAAAAACATAAATGTGCATAAATATTTATAACAATTTTATTTACAATAGCCTAAAATATAAAAGCTACCCAAACATCAACTAATAGGTAATAAAATTGTGCCAAATCCACACACACACACACAAAAATGACTCAAAGAGTGTATGAAACACTAAGTATTCAAAGGCACTGTGTTAATTAAATTTAAACTAAAAAGGCAACACATGCTGTGATTGCACTCGCTGCACATAACCTTCCAGAGAAAACAAACTGAAGCACATCAATGACTGAGGTGGTGGTGGAGGGCTGGGTACAAGAGGAGTACCATGGGACTTTCTGGAGTGAGAGAAATGGCCCAGATATAACTACAGTGGGGGTTAGATGATAGCACATATTCAGTATGTATTCATTAAACTTCAAAATTGGATGAACTTTCTTTCTTCCTTTTTTTGAGGGGCACTACTGAGGATCAAATGAATTTTCTTTTTCTTAAACTATCTCAATACAGCTGATTTTTTAAAGAAGTGTTTAGAGACAAGCATAGTGGCATACACCTGTAATCTCAGAACCCAGGCTAAGAGGAGACAACTGAGAGTTCAAAATCAGCCTGGTTATACACACACCCATGTTTACAGTAGCACCGTTGGTAATTGCTAAATCTCTGCCTGGAAATAGCACAAATGCCCATCAACTGACAAATGAATAAAGATGCAGGGTTTTTTACATTATAGAGTACTACTGTGCCATAAAGCTTGAGACATTGCTAGACATTTCTAGTGGATGCACCTAGAGACTATATACTCTTAAGTGAAATAAATGGGACAAACATGTTTAAATGCCACACTGTTTCTCCAGTGTGAGAAACCAAAAGTGTAAAAAAGAATCAAAATGTATTAACAGATATCGGGAAATGGGAAGAAGTGTTCAAATGATGCCAGATGTGGTGGTGTACACGTGTAATCCCAGCACTCAGGAGGCAGAGGCAGAAGGACTGTGGAGAGTTCAAGGCTAGCCTGCGCCACGTAGTGAACTATAAAGCAAGACACTGTCTCAAAACACACACACAAACACACACACACAGAAAATATTCAAAATGAGAACAAGGTAGAGGGGAGAGGAAAAGTAAGAAAGAGATAGGGAGAAAAAAAGACTAGAAGGAAAAAATGAAAATGGCCGGAGATTTAGCTCAGTGGTTCTGGCTCCTGCTTAAGTAAACCCAAAGTCCCTGGTTTGATCCCTGGTAACCACATACAACAATACCGGGTGTGGTGATCCACGCCCACCAGCAATCAGTACCACATACCACAGATGCCAGTGGTGTGGTGGCTCACGCTTGTAATCCCAGCACTGGGGACGCAGAGGCAGGATGATTGCTGAATTCGAGGCTTGCTGGGGCTACATAGTGAGCTCAGGGCCAGCCTGAACTACAAAGCAAAACTCTGTCTCAAAAACAACAAAAACCAGGCGTGGTGGCTCACGCCTGTAATCCCAGCACTCGGGAGGCAGACACAGGAGGATTGCTTAGTTTGAGGCTTGCCTGGGCTACAATAGTGAGCTCAGGGCCAGCCTAAACTACAAAGCGAGACCCTGTCGCAAAAAAAAAAAAAAAAAAAAAAAAAGGCTTTTATAAATAAGGAGGAGCAGAGGGGTTGAAGGGAGAAAGGAATGGGGAAAAAAGCAGCAGCAAGATATATCATGTATAGGTACAAATTCCTGATGAAAATGGTATCATATGTACCACCAATAAAAGTAATAATAAAACACACACATACACACACACACACCAAAAAAAAAAAAAAAGGCAATATAATGAGTTCAAGGGGAGCTTGAACTACACAGGAAGACCCTGTCTCAACTTGCCCCTCCCTGCCCAAAAAAAGAGTATTTAAAAAATATTAGCAAACTACAGAGAAGAAGCCGAGATTAGTGGTACAAGCTTGTAATCCTAGAACTCTTGGAGGCTGAGGCAAGGGGATCACAAATTCAAGCCCAGGATGGACAACTCTAAGCAAGACATCTAGAAATTTTTAAAAGGGTTGGGGATATAACTCAATTCAAAGGCCGTAGGTTCAATCCCCAGTACCTTAAAAAAAATATGGAAAATACTACCAATTCTACCTTGAAAAATTGAGGATAGCCTCAGAAAAAAGGTGAGGCTTGAACTAGGTCTCATTATAAAACAATTTTAAGGTATACAGGAAATAGAAAATACAGCACTTAAGTTGTCATATTCTGTAAGAGTCTCTAAGAAATGGAAGTTCTAAACACAAATGAAAATGTTTCATAAAAAAGAAATTCATATAGATAATTAGTGCTTAGATGGCTATAATTAGTACTTAGATGGAATTTACAAGATTCCCTAAAAGGAAATCAACTCACTGAAATATACTCCTATTCATATACAAAATAATCAGGTAGCATGAAATAATTTATTTTGTTTTAAAATAAAGCAAAGTGAAAGGTAAGGGTCAAAGTGAAACCTAAAGAAAAGAAATGAGGCAGGAGATGAAATAAAGAAAGGGACACACAGGGTCAAAATCAAAGGTACTGTGGTATCTACCTGGAAGAAGAAAAACAAGAGGATGAGTCAAACCTCACCTCACCAGGGAGTAAAAAGAAAAACTAAAACCAGAAGAGACCAATTAATAGAAGTTAGGGGTACAGAAAAGACCAGACCTGATATGGTAGAACAGTCTCCAAAGAATTAAAGTGAAGCACATCTTTTTCAGCCTAAACCTACCTACCTACCTACCTACCTACCTACCTACCTACCTACCTACCTACCTTCCTTCCTTCCTTCCTTCCTTCCTTCCTTCCTTCCTTCCTTTCCTTTGAGACAGGTCTTGCTGTATAGATCGGCTGGCTTTAAGCTCACTATGTAGCCCAGGTTGGCCTCTGACCTGTGGAGAACTTCCTGCCTCAGCCTCCTAAATGCTGGAACCACAGGCATGCATCACCACACCCAGATAAGCAGGAATTATTTTAGTCTTTCTCAAGAAAAAAAAAAAAAGGACCCTGCTATATAGGTGAAAAAATATCCCAAATCCACAAGAAAGATGGTCTGTTCCTATCTGTCAAATACCCAGCACCAACTCAGCTCATGACAAATCTAATGAACAAGGCACAATCTTTTTTTTTTTGTATGAGAGGTATGTACACCAAGTTTAACTAATGGAATTTATCTGAAAATTAATTAAAAAACTAAGAGTTTGTTTAAATACACTGTAAAATAAGTTTCCTTAATTTCTTTTAAGGCAAAATCTTAAAGGCTTTCTGACTGGAAAATAGTGATTAAATCTTTCCTTCTAAGAAGAAAACTCCAACATCTCTGTAATAGTAGACATGCTCCTACCAATGTATATTTATTTAGACAGATCAAGACAACTAAACTGCAGTGAGGCAGTGAGCATACAGAAATAAAAAAGCAAACTCTGACCAAGGAGCTCATGATTTAATCAGAAAACAAAATACTGTGCTAACAGGCAACACTAAAGATAAACTATAAAGGCAATGATGCCAAGAAAAAAACTGGAATCCACATTTGAGAGATGGTTCCAAAGCAGGTTTGGTAGTGCATTCCTGTAATCCCAGCACTCTGGGAGTGGTTCCAAAGCAGGTTTGGTAGTGCATTCCTGTAATCCCAGCACTCTGGGAGGCTGAAGCAAGAAAATCACAAATTCAAGCCCAGCCTGGGTAATGTAATAGTTTAGTGAAACTCTGTCTCAAAATTAAAGAATAAAAATGACTGGGGATGTAGTTCAGTGGAAAGTCCCTCAGTTCAATCCCTAATACTGCCCCTCCCAAAGAGAGAGAGATGGTTCCACTTAGCATATTCCAAATACACAAGCTTGAGAAGACAGTAAGTAAAAATTTTTCAATGTCCTTCTGTGAAATGAAAATAATGATTAATTCCTACCATTACAAAATTAATAAGCTGAGATTACCCCAATGACATCTAGTCAGACAGTAAGCTAGCTAGAACCTTTTTGGTTCAGGCCAATAATATGTGGTGGCACATGTCTGTGATAAAGGAGGACTGCCTTGCCGGGCGTGGTGGCTCACGCCTGTAATCCCAGCATTCAGGAGGCAGAGACAGGATGATTGCTGAGTTCAAGGCTTGCCTGGGCTACATAGTGAGCTGAGGGCCAGCCTGAACTACAAAGCAAGACCCTGTCTCAAAAAAAAAAAAAAAGGAGGACTACCTCAAGTCTGAGGTCTGTCTGTGCTACATAGTAAGCTCAAGGCCAGGTTGACATCATAGTGAGAACGGGTCTCAAAAAATAAATAAAAAGGTCAATATATTGTACTGGAACTTTTTTTTTTTTTTTTTGAGACAAGATCTCACTTTTGTAGTTCAGGCTGGCCCTGAGCTCACTATGTAGCCCAGGTAAGCCTCAAACTCAGCAATCCTCCTGCCTCTGCCTCCTAAGTGCTAGGTTTACTTACAGGCGTGAGCCACCATGCCTGGCACTGTGGTAGTAGTGCTGATGGTTGGTGGGCGTGAGTCACCACGCCCAGCATTGTATGTGGTTACTGGGGATGAAACTCAGGCCCTTGAGCTTGCGAGGGAGGCACCGGAACCCCTGAGCTAAATCTCCAGCCCATGGAACATTTTTTTTTTGAGACAGGGTCTTGTTCTGTAATTCAGTTGGCCATGATCTCACTATTGTACCCCAAGCTGGCCTCAAACTCATGGCAATCCTCATGTCTCAGCCTCCCAAGTGCTGAGATTATGCACATGTACCATCACAGCTAACTTCTATTGAAATTTTAGTTTTCATAAGATCCATTTTATGTAAATTAAAATGAATGTTACATAAAAACAAAACAAAAGTAGGGCTGGGGGTTTGCTCAAGTGGTACCGAGCCAACCTTGGATACACAAGGGCCAGAGTTTGATCCCCGGTACCGCAAAAAAAAAAAAAAAAAAAAAAAAAGTACTATTAATGAAAAAACTATGTATGTAAAATTTTTACATTATGCTCTTTGCTTCCTTGGATATTTAGCATCACTTGACATTTTCCAAAGAAAAGGAAATCCAGGGCCAGAGATTTAGCTCAGTGGTTCTGGTGCCCGCCTAGCAAGCACAAGGTCCTGAGTTCAATCCCTGGTAACCACATAAAACAATAACAATACTGGGTGTGGTAACTCATGTCCACCAGCAATTAGTACCACACACCACAGTGTCAGGCATGGTGCCTTGCGCCTGTAATCCTAGCACTCGAAAAGCTGAGACAGGAGGACTGCTGAGTTCCAGGCTTGCCTGGGCTACACAGTGAGCTCAGGGGCTAGCCTGAACTACAAAAGCGAGACCCTGTCTCAAAAGAAAAAAAAGAAAAGAAAAGGAAATCCAATATGTACTTTTTGAAGCTTTGAAAAAACATCTCTCCTGATATTTAGATAATTCTACTAATATCTCAGGTACTGACATAATCAATGTAGCTTCCAAATCCTTGTATATCTGAATATAAGAACTATGGGTATTATATGTTCATGGGAACATTTCTAAGAAAAGCAATACTGTTCTGTTGAAGTGACTTGCCAGTTGGGCATGGTGGCACCCATCTATAATCCTAGCACTCAAAAGGCTGAGGCAAATGCCAGGCACTTGGTTCATGCCTGTAATCCCAACATTCAGGAGGCAGAGGCAGAGACAGGAGGACTGCTGAGTTTGAGGATTGCCTGGGCTACATAAGGAGCTCAGGGCTAGCCTGAACTACAAAGTGAGACCGTCTCAAAAAAAAAAAAAAAAAAAAAAAAGGCTGAGGCAAAAGGATTGCCACAAATTTGAGGATAGCCTAATACGTAGCAAGACCCTGTCTCAAAAAACAAACTAAATCATGCTAAACGAACCTTTAAACCTCAACAGGACTGTGCCCTGATTACAAAGGTTCCTTAGGTACCATATCTGAAGAGTTATAAACTCTTTTTAATCAGAATGAATCTCTAAAATAAATGGAATTGGGCCAAGTGGGATGCATGCCTATACTCCTAACATCCAGGAAATTAAGGCAGGAGGATCTCAGCAAATTCAAGGCCAGTATGGGCTACATAGTGAACCCAAGGGCAGCCTGAACTACATAGGGATACTGTCTCAAGTAAACAAACAAATAAAAAATAGGATTTATACTAATATGTGCTTTAAAGACCTATTCAGGGAAACAGCTTCAAAGAAGTGAGGTTAAAAAATACATACAGGGGACAGAGATTTAGCTTAGTGGTTCCAGTGCCTGCCTGCCTGCCTCACAAACGTTAAGGCCCTGAGTTCGATCCCAGTAACCACATACAATACTGAGCGTGGTGACTCACGCCCACCAGCAATCAATACCACATACCACAGTGCCAGGTCTGGTGGCTCACGCCTGTCATCCCAGCACTCAGAGGCAGACGCAGGAAGATTGCTGAGTTCAAGGCTTACCTGGGCTACATAGTGAGCTGAGGGCCAGCCTGCACTACAAAGCAAGACCCTGTCTAAAAAAAAAAAAAAATAGAGAGTACACTGATGCCATATGCCCTTATACTAAGATTTTATTAAGGCAGGCAGTTGGCTAATGCTCAGATACAACATAAAGTGTAAATTCACATACTCTGCAATATCTTACTATCAGAATGCTTAAAACTCAGTAAGGCAAAGGCTGACAAGGGCTACTGGGCAAACAGGCACTGCCTGTTCATATAAATAAAACTTTATTTGTAATATACCTCCTGAACATAAATTTTATGGCTCTCTCCTTTTTTTTGTTTGTTGAGACAACGTCTCACTATATAACTCAGGTTGGCCTTGAACTCACTATGTAGCCTAGGCTGGCCTCTAACTTGCAAGGATCCTCATGCCTCAGTCTCTTGGTTCTAAAATTAAAGGAGTGTGCTCTTTTAGCTGTCATATCAGTTATTGTGCTATAAATTCTAGAAATAAACAGTGGTAACAGAGACAGTATGGCCCACAAAACCTAAGTATTTATGATTCTATACAGAAAGGTATCTGTCAACTCCAGTATTAGAATAATCTTAGAATAATGATCTGACAAATTTATGATTGGTCTATTAATTTATGTACCTTGGAATATGATACCAAATGAATATGGTCAAAGAGTCAATTTTTTCCCAAAACATCTAACTACAAACCAAATGGAAAAAGCCTCTGGCTGAATCATCTCAAAATTATACAACTGCCAATCTTCGCTAAAAATTAAACTTTAAAAGCAAATGGTGAGATAGGGTTGATGGAACATGCTCATAATCCCAGCTACTCAGAAGGCTGAGGCAGGAAGATCACAAGTTTAAGGACAGTCTGAACAACTTAATGATACCCCATCTCAAAATTTTAAAAAGAGCCAAAAGTACAGCTCAGTAGTAGTAGAGCACTTGCTTATCATACAGTTCAATCCCTGCAGACACACACACACACACACAAAAACTACACACGCAGCAAAGGTAAATTTCTCTTAAGCTTTTAAAAACTGCACTACAATAAGAGAACAACATACAAACTCCTTGTACTTCCACTGTCACATATTTAATTAACCACCATCAAGATGCGTACCAGCTATTCCTTTATTTCTTGCACTGGTATCCTACAAGCTCTACACATCCAACTAATAAAACTACTTAAATTCCTGACTTTATAAAAGTTTTCACTTGTCAGAGTAAGATGGTAGTGGAGTAGTCAAAATCTGTTCAGGATGTATTTTGCCTCTTTTATGTTCATATGTCGAAAAATCCCAGAACTGGGAATGATTGCATGCATCTGCATTTCGAGCACAGGAGGATCATTTGAGCCCAAGAATACACCACCAATCTGGGAAACATAGAGAAACCCTGTCTCAAAAATAAGTATAAAGGGCCGGAGATTTAGCTCAGTGGTTCTTGTGCCTGCCTCGCAGAAAGCACAAGGTCCTGAGTTCTATCTGGTAACCACATACAATGCTGGGCGTGGTGACTCACGCCCACCAGCCATCAATACCACATACCACAGTGCCAGGCATGGTGGCTCACGCCTGTAATCCCAGAACTCGGGAGGCAGAGGCAGGAGGATTGCGCAGTTCCAGGCTTGCCTGTGCTACATAGTGAGCTGAGGGCCAGCCTGAACTACAAAGCGAGACCCTGTCTCAAAAAAAAAAAAAAAAAAAAAAAAAAAGCATAAAAATCCCAAAGTTGCTATACCAGTCATACAAAGAACTACAACCAATTAGTTGTGTTAGCTATACTACTCTTTTAAAAAAATACAAAGCAATAGTAATTGTCTTTATCGACTAAGGTAACGATGAAAATTACCTTGATGACACGGTTGTTGTTTAGTTTTAATTTTTACCTCACTCTCTTATAATTGATTATGGCACTGTAAAGGGATACGGTTTGGAAAGACATATATAAGAATTTTTTTTGGTACTGGGGATCAAACTTGGGGATTTATGCTTTTCAGGCAGGGGCTGGAGCTAAATCCCCAGCCCAAGCAATACAAACTGATAGTAAAATACAAGCTTGAATTTCTATTTATTATGAAAAGTATTCTGAAGAATTTAAAAAAATGTATCAAATAATCCGGGGTTGTATTTTTACATATCATATCATTATTTTTAAAAACTGTGAGTCAATTATACAAAACTAATACCAGTAAAACCCAATAATTCATTTATTTACCCACCATTATTTTTCTCCAGTTGACAAAGGAGATACTACAAATTCTTAAATAGCCCTGAATACTCTTGAATGATATACTTAAGTGTTCCTACTTCAGAGTGCTTACCCAATGGCCTGATACCTTTGAAAATACCTGTAGTTATAGGTTGTAAAGTGATGTTAAAAGTAAGCTTAAATAATTTAACATGGTCAACATCATGAAAATAATCACAATACAATTAAATAAGTAATTTTCTAATCACATACTCATACCATTTTCCTCTTTGGTGCATCTCTTAACATTTTAGATTTAAGAAAACAAAATATACCTAAAAGTAAGTGATAGTTTACCACAGACTTTGAGATTTACACAGAAATATTATTTTATGCCTTTAAAAGAAGTTTTATCTTGCTCCTCTTCCTCACCTGCTGGGCATTTGCAAGAAAATGTCCTGAAGGACGTTCAGGCGTAAATAACTTTTTCAGGGCTCAGTTTTCACATGAAGGTGATTTATGAGTTGCCAATAAATGTGAACAAGATGGTCAAATTATTAAGACTTGGACAAGCATGGGGCTAGGTCTTTAAAAGGATGAAAAAAAAGGAAAGCCGCCCAGCTCTCAACTTTCTGAAGTTTTCTACTCCGTTTTCTCTACAATACCTAGAAAAGCAGAACTAACCCCTATCAGAGTAAAGGCCTGGTACAGAAACTTAAGACCGCTATTATGGAAGTACCTCCTTTAAAGTAGACTTAAGACTCAAACCCACTCAGGAATGGCAGAACGGTTTGCTTTCTCTGGTTAAAGGAGGGCGATTAAAAGATTTGACGGCCGAGTTTGTCAGGAAGTGCAGGGCCAAACAAGAGAGAGAATCCAGTCAGAGCTCCATTTAGTTCCAGGAACCACCCCCAGGAGAGGCTTGACTGCCCTCAGTACTTCACTGCCTCCTTCTGCTCTTGGGAGGAAAGCGGTAGGTCGGGGTCAGGCTCCCCTGAGCTATTTCCTGGTCCGATCGGACTTGCCTTCTGATACCCGAAATGCCCCCGGCCCCGCTATTTCGCCCTTTGCCTAGTCTCCTCCTCTCAGTAACCCACCACCACAGGTCCCCTCCCATCTAACATGGCCGCCCCACCTGGCCCACCCCCGGCACAACCTAACAAACTGGGGTGTTCGCGGTACTGCTTTCCCTGAACCCATTGGTTCGGCAGCCTCAGGCGGCCTCCCCGATTGGACACCACAGCCTGCCACTCAGTCCCGAGGGACCCGCCTCCAAGCTGCTTCAAGTTGCTTCGAGAAGACATATAAACAAATCCCGAGAGGGAGGCCCCTCTTGCCGGGTCGCCCATGGGGCGGGGACAGAAAGGGGAGCGGCTACCCCTGTGACACCCCTGCCCGGACCCCCTCCAGCCCTAGCCCCCTCTTCCACGTCTCCCGCCAGACCAGGGCCGACCTCCGCGCCCCGGCCCTTCCTCACACGCCCCTCTCTCTCCTCCCCCGCCAACCTCGTCTCCCCTCCCTCCCCGGCCCCTCCCACCCGCTCGCTTCTCTGACAGGCCGGTTGCCGGCAGCCGCGGCCCGGAGCTCCCAGCAGAGGAGAAAGGCCTGGAGTCCTGGCGAGCGGCCGCCCGGCAGTGTCCACCCCCGGCCTAGCCTGCTGCCCTCCCGCGGGTCTTATCCGCGGCCGCCCCGCGCTTTTATGTAACCGTCCCGGGCCAGGAGTGGGGGAGGGGAGCGCTGATCCCGAGAACTGCGGGAGGCGGTCGGCGCTCCGCGCGGCCTCACCCTCAGAACCCTGGTCCCGCCCCTGCCCCGCGCCGGCCCAGCCCAAAGCCCCGAAACTGCTGTCTCCTGGGCCAGCGGCCCTCCTCCGTTCGCCGCTCGCCAGGTTCCTCAGACCACGACCCCCCGAGTTCCGGGCAGTGAGCAGCGGCGCTTACCTGTAGGTGTGGGGGCGATTCAGGGGCTAGACCCGGTTCCTTTGCAGGGGCCACGGCCCCTCTCCATGCTGCCTCGGGTTTGTTTTGTTTATGTCCTTCCTGACGGGTTCCCGGAAATCGCGTGACTCTTCCCCCCTCACGTGGGCCGCGGCGAGGAGGTGGAGGGAGGCGGGGGCCCGACGGCTTCTGGCCAGTCGCGAGGCACTCTGCAACTCAGCCAATCAGAGGCTTAGCCTGGCAGGGCACCCCTATCACATGACACCAGAGGGGCGGGTTGCCGGGGAAAACCAGGAAGAGAGGGTGGCTCTTGCCACCCAGCAGTTTGCGTTTGTAGAGTTGTTCCTTTTCCGAAGCCTTTCATGGCCAGCGTTTTACCTAACTTAAGAACTACATAGCGTTAACTGAAACTTGAAGGAGCGAAGGGAACATTAGTAGGGAACTGTGTAGCCGTTCTGTGTTATGGATCGCCTTCTCATTCACTGAGAGGATCTAGCTTTCAGTTCGTTTGTTCATTCACTGATTCAGCTAACGTTTAGTTAACTCGTAGGATATCCCCAAACACAAGGATCCGTCAGACTGCGTGCTCTTTGAGAGGATTCGTACACAACTGTATAAATGCAGTGTTCGTGGAAGTGAAACCTTCACAAAACGTGACTTTAGAGGTTTTCTAATGCTTCCTAATTATTTTTAAACATCAGTGGTTCCTTTATTGAACATGCATTTTGTTGTAGGTTTATCATCTCAATTAGTTCTTTACAAACAATAATTGATTTTTCAGATGGGAAAGGCGCAGATGGATTTTTTGTTTGCTCAAGGTCATACAGTTGGTAAATTACCTAGCTAAGACGAACCTAGGTCTGTTGTACTTCCAGAATCCTCGTTATCCTTCTTCAGAGCACAGAATTTATCGTGAGCAATATAAGTTTGGCTTCATAAAGCACAAGAAAAGGAAGACTGAGGAACAAAGACCCTTGGCCAGATTCCTTAAGGACACCAGTTTGCTGCTCTTCACTCTTGTTTGACACTCTCCCATCCCCTTCTTTCTGGTGGTACAGGGGTTTGAACCCAAGACCTTTCCATTGAGCTATATTTCCAGGCCCACCCCCCAACATTTTTTTTAAGAGATGGGATCTTGTTAAGTCGTTTTGTTGTCCAGATTGGGCTCAAACTTGCCATCCTCTTTCCTCAACCTCAGAATTGCTGAGATTACACCAGCTACTGGTATGTGTCACTGTACCAGCTTTCTCTTGAGAAAACATAGCTCCCCTTTGCACTGATATGAGAAGTAATTTAGTGTCAATCTCTCTCTCCCTTTCCCTCCCTTCTCCTTCCCTCTTCCTCCCCTGCCCTCCCCCACTCTCTCTTGCAGTACTGGGGATAGAACTCAGGACACAGCGCTGCCGAGCTGTATCACCAGCCCTTAATGTCAAAACTATGAACTCTGACATTGAACACTTCTAGGGTCTGGGCACATTTAGCTCAGTGGTAGAGCCCTTCCTTCCCTGTGCGCTAGAGGAATAAAGACTTCTGTGTCATGTGACTATAGAGGGTGACAAGAATCCTTGAGCCTATGAGTTTGAGCCTAGCCTGAACAACACAGCAAAACATGCACACCCCCATCTCAAAATAAAACACTTTCCAATCTTCAAGACAGCTGGAACAAGCAGTGTTTGTCTTCTACTTCCAATTGGCATATAGACAATCATTACGTACCAGTTGAACAAAAAATAACCTGGATTTGAATTCTTGCTCATCATGTAAACTAGCACAAATTTTCTTTTATCAGGCTCATTTTTTTTTTTTTTGAGACAGGGTCTCGCTTTATAGTTCAGGCTGGCCCTGAGCTCACTATGTAGCCCATGCAAGCCTCGAACTCAGCAATCCTCCTGTCTCTGTCTCCCGAGTGCTGGGATGACAGGCGTGAGCCACCACACCCGGCACTGTGGTATGTGGTATTGATTGGTGGTGGGCGTGAATCTCCATGCCCAGCATTGTATGTGGTTACTGGGGATCGAACTCAGGACCTTGCGCTTGCAGGGCAGGTGCCAGAACCACTGAGCTAACCCTCCAGCCCTATCAGGCTCATTTTTAACCTCCATAAGGAACTTACAGGGTTGATGTGAGAATTAAGCAGTTCATGTAAAGCACTTATGACAGTGTCTGACAAGTTAACATATAATGAATGGCAGCATTATTATACTGTTTGAAGGGCATTGTTTTGAAGAGCTATAGACTAAAAGGACAACTATAGACTTTTAGCAACTTAACAGCCATTAAAGTAATTCTCCTGTACACAAAATTAAGTATATATACATACATATACATACACACACACATATGTAACACTCATATTCCCTACAATCGCAAGCACAGAGTAGGGCCTCAATACCCAGTGGAGAAGTGTTTACTGTAAGGAAGTGACAGGATTATAATTATATTCTTTATTAAGTCTAACATCAATTTTCCACATTAACTGGAATTTAAAATCAAAACCCAAAGCCAGGTGTGTTTGTGTATGGCTTTAATCCAGTACTTGGAAGGCTGAGATGGATCACTGTGAGTTCCAGGCCAGTCTGAACTACATAGTGAAGCCCTGTCTCAAAAAAAATTTTAAAACATTTTAAAAATTGACATCCAAATCAAAAAACTAGCTTGGTAAATTTAAACCAAGTTCTTTGGCTTGATAACATCAGATTCACATATTAAATATTCATGAGACATCAATATCTTTTTCTTTCTTTTATTTTTATTTTTTGAGACAGGGTCTCGCTTTGTAGTTCAGGCTGGCCCTCAGCTCACTATGTAGCCCAGGCAAGCCTGGAACTCAGCAATCCTCCTGTCTCTGCCCCCGGAGTGCTGGGATTACAGGCATGAGCCACCATGCCCAGCACTGTGGTATGCGGTGCTGACTGCTGGTTGGTGTGAGTCACCACGTCCGGTATTATTGTATGTGGTTACTGGGATCAAACCAGGGACCTTGTGCTTGCTAGGCAGGGGCTGGAACCACTGAGCTGAATCTCTGGCCAATATCTTTTTTGTATAATCCTTATTTGGAAAAGCTCCATTGTCACACTGGCCTCTGGACATAGCATTTTCAGCTCCTCTACCTGGCAGCAATTTCTTGGGGTCAGAGAATAAGCAGCCAGGTCCATTTTGTAGTAGGAAGCTTCTCTCATTGACAGCACTTACTGGCAAATTACATTGGATTCCTGCCTTTGCATTTTCTATTGCCTTGGAAAAAGATAACTTTGGCTAATGGAGCCCTTTCCATCAAGGTTTGTTAATGATTCTATCTTGCTCTAAAGTGAATGAAATCACTGAATCCTAATTGGTTTGTGCTTCTCTGGGTTTTGTCCAACCAGATTCTGCACAGTCAAAGTTGGCAGGAAATTTAGACCCTGGAATAGCATTGCCTTAAGGTTCAGGAAGCTACTGTTCTAGCCACAGAGTAGTAATCAACAGGCATCACGGCTTTCAAGGTGTTTAATTATCTCCTGTACAGTAATTTGCATAGGGGATATTTTGAGTCAAGAAAAAATGCTTTACACAAATACAAGACAAAAGGGGAAACAAAACAATAGATATTTAGATGAGGTAACAATAGATTGTACAAAATTCAAAAGGTTTCTGGCAATAATTATAAAGTCTCCCTCTTAACCATGTTCCTAGGCATTCATTTCCCTTCAGTGGCAATCAGTTGCTCAAGCTCTGAATCCTTACAGGGACATCCTCTAGAAGTGCCAGCACATCATCCAGTTTAAACCTTGATGTGCAGAAAGCTAAAGCAGGAAGATCTCATAAACCCAGGGCTTCAAGGCCACCTTCGGTAATATAGCAAGATCCCTTCTCAAGAATAAAACAAATGATGTGACTGAAATACTGTTCATGAGGACAGAACCTTAATATAAGCTCTGCCACTAACAGATCCAGTCCTCTCTGCTTTCCAGATTTTTCACTATGAGGAATCTAGATCAAAAACATGGATACTCTTTACAAACCTTCCAGCTTTAACAGCAAGCCTACATCATGCAAGAATTAAAAACAGTTGCTAGGGGCCAGAGGGTTAGCTCAGTGGTTCCGGTGCCTGCCTCGCAAGCGCAAGGACCTGAGTTTGATCCCCGGTAACCACATATAATGCTGGGCATGGAGACACACCCACCAACAATCAACACCGCATACCACAGTGCCAGGCGTGGTGGCTCACGCCTATAATCCCAGCACTCGGGAGGCAGAGACAGGAGGATTGCTGAGTTCGCGGCAGCTTGCCTGGGCACCATAGTGAGCTCAGGGCCAGCCTGAACTACAAAGTGAGACCCTGTCTCCAAAAAAAAAAAAAAAAAAAAAACAGTTGCTAGGCATGTAAAGCAGCTCTGGAAACTTCAAAGAATCAGGGCAAGCCATTAAGAGAAATTGAAAACTCAGATGACACATACAAAGAAAACTAAGAAAATCTATCAAATATGGTGGCATATGTCTGTAATCACAATCCTTGGGAGGCTGAGGCAGGAGGATCATGAGGTCAAGTTGGCCTCAGCTATATATAGAGTGGTCAACCTGAGGTACTGAGAAAAAAACCTTGTCTCAAAAACAAAACACACATGGGCCAGAGATTTAGCTCAGTGGTTCCGACACCTGCCTAACAAGTGCAAGGTCCCTGGTTCAATCCTGATAACCACATACAATGATATGATATTGGGCGTGGTGACTCACGGCTCCCAGCAATCAGTACCAGACCCCACAATGTTGGGCATGGTGGCTCACGTCTGTAATCCCAGCACTCAGGAGGCAGAGGCAGAAGGATTGTTGAGTTCGAGGCTTGTCTGGGCTACATAATGAGCTCAGGGCCAACTTGAACTACAAAGCGAGACTCGTCTCAAAACACACACACACACACACACACACACGAAGAAATCTTTTAAAAATGTCATCGTTCTTAACTGTTTCATAATCTAATGTTTGCACTGTGTCTGAGTCCTTATTAGAACAAATTGAGCCTTGCCTGCTGATTACGTACGTGTCTTTTTAGTGAGTATCATCTTTTTTAGTCTAGTGTTTTCTCTGCAGACCCCTCTGGAGCTGTGTGGTATGTTTAGATTTCACAGCTTCCAGAGTGAGATTAATTAACTCAAAACTATAATATTGCCAGGAAAAGCTGTATCTATCTAAAGGATGACTTTCTTCCCAAGAAGACTGGAGTACTGCTGAGTAGGAATCTAGATGAGATATCAATTGATTGTTGGCAATTGGCACCCATGCTACATTCATCTTGCCTAAAAATATTTTTTGGGAAAAGAAAAATCAGTTCTTCCCACTGTCTTGTCTTCCAATAGGACAATGTTCTTTGTGTGGTACCTCTGACTCTGTGAGAGCTGTTTCTTACTCCCCTCAGAAGACACTAGGCTCTATTCTCAAATACTGTTCCCTAGTCTACCACTTACTTACTTATTCTGATTCCTCAACCCTGCCTACTCCCCAGTACCAGGCCTGCCATGGGACAGAAAGAGGTCTGTGATCTGAATGAACAAATTAAGGTCCAAATCCCATCCATCCTTGAAATATCAAGATCCTGCTCTGGCTGGGCATGATGGTGCACACCTGTAATCCTAGCATTCAAGAGGCCAAGGCAAGAGGATTGAGAGTTCAAGGCCAGCCTGTGCTACATAATGAGTTTAAGGTTAATTTGAGCTACAAGGGAGACCTTGTCTCAAAAACCAGGAAAACAGAAAATCTTTCCTCATTCAGAGTCTGTTTGTGTCATATCTATTTTTGTCCTTATCTCTTTTCCTCTAAGTACCCATCTAAGCACTTACTGTACATTACTGGTATATATTATTCATGTCGTGTGCCTGTGTTTTTTCAATGTAGTCAAGTGGGCATAAACATTAACCTATCTTTGAGTTATAGAGGAGTGACAACTAGGGGAAGTAAAGGCACTATCTGTAGAATGCTTGATGTGTACACTGAACACATAGTGACTCCCCTGGAGGAACTCAGAACCCAGTGAAAGAAAGCCCGCCATCCAGCAACAGAATTCATAAGAAGTTAGCCAGGGTACAGTTACAGCAGGATGCACATTATTTCAGTACTACTTTCTTGTTATCTTATATAACTTACTAAGCTGTCCAGACCTTTATTTCTGTTCTAACTTGCCCCATGGGTTGATTTTGAGAATTTAATAAAGCGCTTGATACTAAAGAGGTAACCCTCCTCCACTTTCCAGGGAGGACTATGACTGAAGCTTCTGAGAAGGGAAAGCAGCATGACAAAGCAGCAGGTAGGTGACGCATCTTCTACAAGGTGCTCCTGTGAAAATTGTTTTGCCTCTTTCACTGACTAAAAACTTGTAGGATAACAAGTTGTCCCAGTGGTTTGGGGTTTTTCAGTTTTTCTTTCTTTGGTGGGAGAATCAGTTCTGGGCTAAATGTACAATGTTGGTATCAGTAGCTAAACTGATAGGGAACCAGGAAGCCAAGGAATGAGAACAATTTAGTAATTGTTGTAGCAAAGACTCCCAAAGGACAGGTACAATAAGACATTCTGTTAAGAGGCCAGAAGTAGGACGATAAAAACAGAAAGTTGAGGGACAGAGTGATAAGAAGCAGGAACCAAGTCCTGTAGCCACAATAACAGTTTGTTGAACGACAAATAGACACACACTCCAAAGGACTACATCTGGTGTAACACTGTGAAGCTGGATTCCCAAAAGCAGAAAGTAAACAGTTCAGAGAGGTTACTAAAGGAAAGAAGTAATAAAAAGTTCAGAGAATTGGCGATGTTAGGGGATCCTATATAAATAAAACTTTTTTTTTTTTGAGACAAGGTCTCGCTTTGTAGTTCAGGCTGGCCCTCAGCTCACTATGTAGCCCAGGCAAGCCTAGAACTCAGCAATCCTCCTGTCTCTGCCTCGAGTGCTGGGATTACAGGTGTGAGCCACTACACCCAGCTCTGTGACATGTGGTATTGATTGCTGGTGGGCGTGAGTCACCATGCCCAGCATTGTATATGGTTACCGGGATCGAACTCAGGACCTTGCGCTTGCAAGGCTTGCGAGGCAGGTGCTGGAACCACTGAGCTAAATCTCCGGCCCAATAAAACTTTTTTTTAACCTGCAAATTCATAAAGTAGGAACTTTCCCTCACAACACAGTGAAACTCAGAAAAGACTATGCCTGCAAGTTTGGGGGTTGTTTTAATCTTGATTTCATAATGCCAGGGGTTCAAGATGAGATGTGTCAAGTAAATGGGTACACTATTTCAAAACTACAGCAATGCAACCAAGTAAAGTTCATTCACAGATGTGCATGCTAACTGGATTCTGTCCTACCTTAGAAGGGGCAGGAGCCAGGAGGATTTCGTTGCTTAACCCCTAGAAGGGATCCTCCTGTCTTCCTCAGGGCAGTCAGCTGGAGAAGTATCCTGTCCCTCTGACGTAAACCAGAGGCTTCTGGATGCAGAAATCTGGGTGAGCTGGACCTGAGCCACCCATGTACCTAGTAACCTTTTCCTTCATGGCACAAGAGAAGCCACCTTTGGGAAAACTGGAAATGGCATTAGAGGTTAGGAGAAAAGGAGTGGTTATCCACTTCCTCTACTCCATAGCTTCTGATTTTGTGCCTCTGATCCACACCCATCCATTATCTGGATTGGCATGCCACTTCCATCTCCAGTTGCTCCTTTATCCTCCAGACCACACAACAGCTGCTCACTGGGAAATCTCAGAGACCTGCAAACTCAAACTGTCCACAGCTGAACACCACCATGCCTCCAAGCCTGTTGTGCTCCTTGCATTTTCACTTCAGTGACAAGTCCCATTTACCTACCATGCCTGGAGCCTGAGTGCAAACCTCTACTCTTCCCTGTTCCCCCTGCCCTACGGCATCCAACCAGCATTGAAGCCCGTCTGTACTAGCTAATAAATACTGTCTCAATATAGTTATTTCTCAATGTAGTTATTCCTATTACTGGAAACCGAGACACCTACTCTCCTAGAGTCAGCAATAACTTCCTCCTTGGTCAACCTCAAATACCTCGAACACTCCTCTTTGCCAGCTTCTTTATCCTTTGGCTTTACTTGTAAAGATCATTTCTTTCAAAGCCCATCCTCCCACCTTTAGTATTCTTCGTGCTCTCACCTGGCAACCTGCATTCACCCAAGCACTTACTATGGAGCCATCTATCATATCAATGCTTCATTCCTACCTGAATTTAATCAGAATCTCTTCCTTGTAACACTATCCATAAGCAATCACTTTCTATTTTTTGGTATTGGGAATCACACCCAGGGTTTCAAGCATACTAGGTGAGCACTGTTACTGAGCTACTATATCCTTGGCTCTGTAATATATAATAATCCATTTTTATTATAATAATAATAATAATTATTATTAACCTGGCTTTTTGAGACAGAGTCTTACTATGTAGTTCAGGTTAGCCTTGGAGATCCTCCTAGCTTAGTTTCCTGAATGCTGGGATTTACGGGTACAACACCACTCCAGAAAATAACCCTTTATCTTTGTTTCCATTCTATAAGGTGTGGAACAAGTCTCGTTTCACGCAGGCATCCTATACACACATAGGAGCTGAAAACACCTGTTGAATGTGGAAAAGCATTTAGAGCATGGAAAATAATCACTCTTAGCTTCTTAAGTCATGCATCCCCAAATTGAACCTACTTTTACAAAACATCTGTTCTGCTTGTTCCATTTGGGGGTGGCAACCCACAGTAAGTAGTAACATACACTGGATAGTGTCAAGCCTTGTCAAAATCCTGACAGCCATCAAACCGAATCCTGATTGCCTTCGTGGGGTGGCAGTATTTGTTGACCCACAGCTACTAGAACGCACTGCTGTTCTGGAGTAAGCCTGGGGCTGGTGGGTGGGATCCGGGGAAGAAGAGCCAACACATTCCCCAAGGACAGGATTCTGACTGAAGCAGCAACTCAGCCTGAATGAAGGACTTGCTTAAAGCAGTTGGCAGCGGAAGAACAGTGGGGCTTTTTCTGACCCATGAGGGACCCTAGCACATTGGTACCCGAGGCTTCCACTTTTCTATGTGGGCAGAATAAAAATCAGTGCTCGCTTTTCATTTCCCGCATTGTCACTATGTGCACCCGATATGAAAGGAGGCAAAGGTTGCATACACTGCAGCATCTGCGCTCTGCCCTGCACAATGGACACAGCTAATCAGAACTTCGCTGTGAACTAGTGGATTTTCATTGATTCAGAATAGCTTCAGTGTTTCACAAATCTGACTTCATTTCCCTTGACCCTGAATTACTTGGAGGAAAATAAAAGGGAATGTGTATTACACAATAATTGAAGGAACTACTAACATTAATCTGACAATGGTCACCAGCAAAATAATTTTTTTTTCTTCTCTAATTACAAATGTATTTATTCTGTGTGGAAAACAAAAAAAAATTACAAAAGAAATAAACACTTTCAACATTTTGAACTACTAGGCTTCTGCGTACAGAAATTTAAAATCTTGCCCCCTCCCTGAACATTCTTAGGTTGGATATTTATGCTGTTTCCAGTTAGTTGTACTGTGTTCCATTTTTTTTTTTTTTTTTTAAACCTGAGGATCAAACTCAGGACCTTATGTTTGTGAGGCCGGCACCACTGAGCTAAATCCCTGGTCCATACACTCTTTATAATATTTTTATGTTGTGTTTTCCTTTGAAAATTATGAGCTTTCTTCAATTGTATCCACTCAACTACAAATTCCAAATAAAGGGGCCAGGAGAAAGTACTGCATAACTGTAGCACAAGTCTCCATCTCCATTTAAAATACATTTGTTTTTCTAACTGAAGAGTTTTTGTATACAGGTATGGGATGACAAAACAATGCTAAACTATTTAGATATCTATTTTAAAATATAATTTAAATTTCATTAAATATAGGAGTGATTGACTCTTTAAACTTCTGACAGATGAAATCTGGGGCTGAACTTTCCATGTGCCTGAGCAACAATTTAAAATAATTTCTCAATTCAAAATGTGCTTTGGCAGAGCCAAATGGCATTCTACTTTCAAAGCGACATCAAAGATAGGATATAAAATAGTATGTTGGTACAGAAAACAACCTAAAGGGCTGGTGTTGTAGTGGTTCAGTTGCTAGAGCGCTTGCCTGGCACACTAAGTCCTGGGTTACATGCCAGCACCACAAACGACAACAACAGAATGCTGAAAGAAACCAACCTGTCCTGAAACTCCATCTTCCAAAGCATTCCAGAAATACCTCTGTCCCTCAGGGTTGGCAGAATCCAGAAGGCAGGAAGGGTGTGGCCAGCCACTTACACTAACCTTGTTTTCCATTCAAAGGTCAGGCCTGTGGACCTGGTACAGATGCCTTTTCGAATTTTTTTTTTTTTTTTTTTTGAGACAGGGTCTCACTTTATAGTTCAGGCTGGCCCTCAGCTCACTATGTAGTCCAGGCAAGCCACCGCGAACTCAGCAATCCTCCTGTCTCTGCCTCCCGAGTGCTGGGATTACAAGCGTGAGCCACCATGTCCGGCACTGTGGTATGTGGTATTGATGGCTGTTGGGCCTGAGTCACCATGCCCAGCATTCTATGTGGTTACCGGGATCGAACTCAGGACCTTGTGCTTGCGAGGAAGGCGCCAGAAACACTGAGCTAAAACTCCAGCCCGCCTTTTTGAATTTTTTCTGTAACCTTCCAAATACAAATGACCAATCAAAAGGGAATCCATATATGGAAAGGAAAAAACAAAAGCCATCCCTCTGGATCCTATCTTAATAGAGAAAGACTGTCAATGTGCCTTTGGAAAATAAACTTTGTATTTTTTGTTTTGTTTTTCGTGATAGGGTCTTGATACACAGTTCAGGCTGCCCTTGAACTCATGCTGGAGCCAGGCTGCTGCCTCAGCCTCACTAGTGCTGGGGTTACAGGCATGCATTATTACAATTTATAAAGTTATCTCCATCACCACCATCTCATTTGGTAACAACTTCATACAGTGGAAAGGGCATGTATCATCTTAATTTTGTAAACAAAAATTCTCAGGGTCCGAAATTAAATGATTTGTCCCACGTTACACAGCTAGCAAGCAATGCAGTAATACTGCAAACCAGGATTATCCTACCAGTGATCTTTCTAGGAGGCCACACCATGAACCTGGAAAGGCTTTGGAGGAGAGGAACGTTTTGAGTACCCCTCAAAAGGGGTTAGAACTCCTTCCAGTCTGGACTCTGGCTAGCATCTGAGCAAGGAAACTATAAAAGGGAGATTCACAAGCACCTAAGACTCCAGGTTGGGCAGGGTCATGATGGAACAAAACAGTTCCATTATTAGGGTGAAGTAAGGACAGGACTTCTGTCTGAGCTTATGTATAAACAGCATTTAATCTTATCAAGAATTTCATTGCTGGGGGTATAGCCTGGGTCCCATTCCCAGAATTGCAAAAACAAAAACCATATATGAGGAAACTAAGCCTCTAGAGTAAAGCAACTTCTTGAGCAATGGGCAATACTGAGTTTTCCTTCAAAATCTGAGTTGGTTTCATCATATTCCCATCTCAACAACAGTAATGTAGCTAGATACTGATGCAGCTGGAGTACCCGGCCTTTAGGAGCTTGCAGTTTGGGTAGGAAATTAACTCCTGGCCTCTTCAGAAGGGAGTCGCAGTGGGGCTCAGAGAGCAGAGTCTAGTCCCTTGGATGCTCCAGTCTCCCGCATTTCCCACTGTTATGCATGCAGTCAACACACCAATCTTCCTTACCTGTGTCTGCAGGAAGCAGCCCCATCAAACAGAAAACACAATCAAGAGCAAACTGGTAAGCAATGTCTCACAGTTCACTGCTCAATGTCTAACGCACTCAGAACAAGTGAGAAGTGTACAAATGGATCGGCACAAAGTGACCAAGTAAGACAGAATTTAGGGACTTGAGTCAGCCAGAGTTGTTGGCTGTGTGTTCTCAGCTGTGCCACTAAACTAGAAGTGAATCACACCCAATCTTCAGCAAGAAGAGCCTCCAAAGCTCTTCTAGCACTGCTGCAAAGTACACCACAGCTCAGGCCTCCAGAGCTGAACATAGGCTGTTGGAGAACGCTGGGTGCTGGACTAAGACAGGCAAATGCTACACTCAAGGGAAGTGTTGCTACACTGAGGGCATTATGATGCTCAGTTGCAGAACAGCGCTTGAAAAACAATATAAAACCCAAAGCATGGTAGCACATCCTTTAAACTCTAAGCTACTAAGGATGCTGAGGTGGGAGTTTGATTTGAACCTGGGGGCTTGAGGCCAGCATGGACAGCAAACACTAGTCTTGGGAAGATTTCAGACAAATCCCCAGTTCCAATGGGCTGTAGGAATTTGACTTTGTGAATCTGAGGACATGACTGCATGCATTGGGGTCACTTTCTCCAGTGGTCAGAGCTCAAAGATTATAGCACCTCTCATATATTCACAATAACCAACAACATTGCTTCTCAGATGCAAGTCTTTGACTGGGGCTCCTGTAAGTTGTTCTGGTGGAAAACAGCTTAGACCCAGAGCTGGCTCGTGACCACCGTAACTCTTAAGTGAGCCACGTTGACCAGCATAAAGTGCTCTAGAATAAAAATCAGAAAACAAGGATTGTGCTCCCCAGACTGCCTCTGACCAGCTGTACTAAATCAGGCAAGGAAATCTCCGTCTGGGCTCAGATTCTTCATTCAGAAAACAACAAGGATATCTACACTATCATGGCCCCTTTAAGAACTTCAAATCTTCGATGTTTCATGGATTTCATGAAATTAACTAAAGACACTCATGGCTGGAAATGTACAGTATGGCAATGCCTGATAGAAGTGTTGGCTATCAAACCCGGAGCCTTGTGCCCTACCATTCTTACCACATCCTTAGCTCAACTTTCAGAAAAATGTTAAATTCAAAACAAAAGCAAAGTATAAAAAGGAAGAAATGAAAGCAGGAGAGACACTTCAACTTGAAACTCTCCTTAGTCATTAAGAATAGCAAAGAAATGAGTTCAGACAGTTTAGAAGGAATAGAATAGTACAAACTGCAAAACAGGAAATACAAACTTGGCTGGCTGTCAAGAAGCTATGAGGTGGTAAAAATTTAAATCTATTTTAGTTTCTTAAAACTAATAGAGCTGCAAAATTCATAATCTGATAACTGCCAGTAACCCACAAAAGCACTGACCCCTGACTGGGGCTTTTCCATCATTCTAGGCTTTGTTAGACCTGTACTGAGAATATGATGTCCTCATCCCAGCAGCATTCACTGTCTTCTTCCTGCAGCCAATAGTCATCCTCAACATGCTCACCACTGTACTCAGTTTTTCTTAAGAGACAGGGTCTTGCTGTGTAGCCTGGATTAACATTTAATTCCTCCCACCTCTGTTTCCTGAGTAGCTGGGTTTATATGTGAGTGGCCACCACTTTTAAGCAATGGTCAAAGGTGGTCTTACTTTAGCTCTATGTATCATTATATCAGTGCCTGAACTTGCAGGAACCCCATGATAAACCTGTTTGTTCCTCTAGTGCATCACCTACAGTAGGTACTCAAATAATCACTGAGTGATTATGTACTTACCAGCCTCTTCAGGGATCTCAAACTACAAGGCAGACCTTATACATCCAATCCAAGTACATACAACAAAATGTTTTGTTTTGTTTTTCTTTTTGAGATAGGGTTTTGCTATGTAGTTCAGGCTGACCGTGAACTCACTATGTAGCCCAGGCTGGCCTCAAACTCATGACAATCCTTTTGCCTCAGCCTCCCAGGCACTACCATGCCTGCCTGACAAAATCGTTTTTAAAAAGACGTTATCTAGACACAGAAGAGCTTACAGAAGTGAATTTTATAAACACCAAAGCCAGATTTCCATAGAAAGCAGAAAAATAATTTATTCCAAAAGATGGCAGATGTAAGAAATTCATCCTGAAAATATAGCTTGGTGTAAATCCGCTGGGACAGATCTTTCTGAGTACAATTTCCAACTGAGTGGCCCACTGGAGTCTTATTTGTCTTGCAGCAGTTTTTCAACACATTTTTGACTCCTATGTTGTGAGCTGGCAGGAGCTATCTTCAAATCCACAGATGCCAAGGCGAGAGGAACAGAGCCCTCAGAAGAGCAGTACCTTCTCCCTCAGAAGAGCATACACACATTTCGCGGAGTCAGCACAGCTTCAGTTAAGCAGGCACATCTTTCATCAAAGTGTAAAAAAGATGGAGGAAAAAAATACTGCATTGTAGAAAAAGATCTTCAAAGCTGGTGTGAACATAGTTTAAGGCAGCTGATGCCCCAAATGGGCAAGTCAAAGAAGGCGGCTGGGTTTGGAAGTACTTTTGCATCTAGAAGAAATTTTCTTCGTGACCTGCAAAACAGAACCATTCTAGTGACTGGTCCTCAAGCCTTCCTCAGGAGTGGTAACATTACGAGAGTCACCCAGGCCAGTACTTTCAAAGAGGTAGGTGCGCAGTCAGTTTTGGAACAAAGAATGCATTTGCCAGGGGTGGGGCAAGAGGTCTGATGACATGGACACTGCTGAGCTGTCACAGTGCCTATGTGACAGCAGGCAGGCAGGAAGTACGAGGTGACTAAGACAGACGCTGCTGCAGTGAGTGTCCCTCCCTGTCCCCCTCCTGACAAAACGGCACAGGGAGCACAGGGGCCGGCAGTCTCCCCTCAGCTCCCTGTCTGGTCCTGGGCTGCACTCTAGGTTGCTCCCAATGCTGGCCACCTCAAGTGTAGGTGACAAATGACACCGAGGATCAAAAGGAAAAGGGAAAGGAGAAAGGAAAACTAAAGAGAAGAAAAAATGTAATTTAGAAGACTTTTTATAATCCACTAGGAGAACAATGTCAGGCCAATGAGTGGCTTCTCTGAAAACTTCATAAAACCTTTTGCTCTAATATAATGGTCATTTTCTTTCCTCTTTTCCCTTCTTCCCTATATCCTTTCTTCTTCTTCCTTCTGTCCTCCCTCCATTCCTTCAGATTAAACTCAGGGGTGCTTCAGCACTGATTTACATTATGAGCCCCCCTCCTTTGAGAAATGGTTCCACTAAACTGTTCGAGGACTTGAACTTGTGATCCTCCTGCCTCAGTCTCCCAAAGTGCTGCACTGCGTCCAGCTCTAACGATCATTTTCTATTCTCCTTAGGCCAGTACAATAGTTCCTCCATTCCAAAACTTTAACTGAGAACACTAAGTAGTTGAGGTGGATATTTTATGTGTTAACTTACTGTACAGAACATATAGATTAGACTTCTTCATTATTTAGGTTTGTTTCTTTGCTCTGCTTTTCTGAGACAGGGTTTTGCTATGTAGTTCAGGCTATGTAGTCCAGGCCAACTTCAAACTTTTGGTGATTCTCCTGCCTCAGCCTCCCAAGTGCTAGGATTACAGGTGTGCAACCCCCATGTATCGCTCCATTGAGTCTTTTTGGGCAAAGAATCACTAAGGGAAAAAGCAGGACTTCATTTTTGAAAACTTATGCACAAATGGGGGATCATTTTCATTCACCCTCAATGAAAGCAGTTTGAAATAAATGTCAGCATTATGTTAAGCAGTACAGTCTTGTGGTTTGATTTTGGAGAAATGAAGGTAGCATGCTATAATCTCACTGTTTCTAAATAGTTACATGAGGGTGGTGCTAACAAACTCAGAGGACATGTTTTCAATTTCTAAAATAAAGCAGCTGCTGAGGTTACTATTAGATAAAATGGAAAATAACTTAAAAGCATTAAGGTCAGAGCCAAGTGTGGTGGTACATGCCTATAATCCTAACACTTTAAGAATCCGAGAGGGAGAAGGATCATAAATTCAAGTCAAGTCTGGGCAATTTAGAAAGATCCAACTTCAAAAACAATTTTTTTTTTTAAAAGGCCAGGGTATAGCTCCCTATGAAGGCCTTAGTTCAATTCCAAAGACCAGCCTGGATTATATAGTGAGAACATGTCTCAAAAAACAAGAAACTTGTCCAGGAAAGGGTATGTGAGTGTCATTCCTTTTGTTGTCACCTCCCTCCCCCAAGGTATTAGGGATTGAACATTCAACCTTGACACTGAGCTACACCCGCTGCTCCTTTTTAATTTTTCTAGGTCACTAAATTGCTGCAGTGGGTCTTGAACTTGCAATCCTCCTGCCTCAACCTCCCAGAGGGCTAGGATCACAGATGTATATTACCACACCCAGATTTTACTTTTTTTCTCTTGGTGTTGGAAATCAAACTCGGGGTCTCCCACATGTTAAGCAGAGACTCTACCTGAGTTAGTTAGTTAGTTAGTTAGTTTCATTCCTCTTTCTTCCTTTCTTTTGACAAGATCTCACTGTGTAGATGAGGGTGGCATTGAACTCACTATGTAGCCCGAACTGGTCTCAAACTTTTGGGAATCCGTTGTAGCAGCCTCCTGAGTACTGGCACTAGCCGCATGTGCGACCCCACCTGGTTAGCGGACTATACTTCTTAAAGGATGTATAGGTTGGGCTTAATGTTTATCTTTATTTTTTCATTTCAAATAAATATGGACAATAATTTCTTCTTATGATGTGCAATGTATGTCTTATAAGAAAGTTAACCACAATAGGTAAGCAAACTAAAGGCAAATGTATTTAAAGTTGTCGTTGTTATTTTTTGAGACAGGGTCTCATTTTTAGTTCAGGCTGGCCCTGAGCTCACTATGTAGCCCAGGCAAGCCTTGAACTCGGCAGTCCTCCTATCTCTGCCTCCCGAATGCTGGGATTACAGGCGTGAGCCACCATGCGCAGCACTGTATATGGTTACCAAGGATCGAACTCAGGACCCTGCACTTGCAACACAGTCACTGGAACCACTGAGCTAAATCTCCGGCCCTATGTATGTAAAGTTTTTTTTTTTTTTTTTGCTTTTTTTTGAGCCAGGGTCTCGCTTTTGTAGTTCAGGCTGGTCCTGAGCTCACTATGGTGCCCAGGCAAGCCGCTGCAAACTCAGCAATCCTCCTGTCTCTGCCTCCCGAGTGCTGGGATTACAGGTGTGAGCCACCATGTCTGGCATTGTGGTATGTGGTGTTGACTGTTGGTGGGCGTGTCTCCACGCCCAGCATTATATGTGGTTACCAGGGATCGAACTCAGGACCTTGCGCTTGCGAGGCAGGCGCCGGAACCAATGAGCTAACCCTCCGGCCCTGTATTTAAAGTTTTAAGGAGATGGGTGTGGTGACACACTCCTGTAACCCCAGCACTCAGGAAGCTGAGGCAGGAGCACTACCTAGGCTACAAAGGGAGTAACCCCTTGAAGGTAATGTACCAAATGAATGGCCAAAGCTGGAGAACTAAATACACATAAGGATCAAAGAAATCACTTTAAAACAGTCACACAAAAATGCGCAAGCCCTTGGGAGCTGGGTGGCAAAAGAAAAAACATCAGAGACCACTAAGAGAATGAGCATGCTGAGGCCAGAAAGCACACTAGATGGTGTTTACTAACCTGCTTTCTAAATTAATGAATGCAGTAAAGTACTGAGAGGCAGGAGAAGGTAAATACAGCTAATTAGGTCAAGAACTTGTAAATGGCAGAGCTGGAACACCACGTCACGGAAGCAACAAGGAGAAAGAATGGAGGGTGATTTGCAGGCAGCCTGGGAAGGCACTAGCAGCCCAATGAGAGAGCTAGACACAACTTGCAGATGTTCCTATCTCTTGTGGCTCATGGGACCTTTGGTGACCCTGACAAAAGTTGTGTACTTGTATTCTACTTGCATTTCACAGGTAGGCAGCCACTAAAATCAGAGACTTCGGTTAAAAATGCCACCCCACTATAGCCAAGTAAGAAACACCAAAAGTTTTGAGGCAAGCAATGCTTGGTCTCTGGAAGTGGACAGGGTGGTGCTCTGTGACAGATAACTCAAAGATAGGGACACTGGGTGAGGAGTGGCATCAGGGCTTGGGGCTGCAGGGATCTGGGTCAGAGATGAGGGTCCTGGAGAAGAAGGAAGCAGGGGACTGGTGGACACAGACACTGACGAGCAGAGACTAACAAAAGGTTCTGAAACTGAGGGACACAGCAAACTATGCCATTGGAACCTGAAATGGAGCCATGTAAGAGTCTGAAATGGGAGCACAGTAGTCAGCCAGAGAAGTCAGATTGAAAAAAGAAACACTTTTTAAGCATAAAACACCTTATACTATTTATTTTTTTCCAAGAGTGATTTAATTTCAACCTCTAGACAAACCCCTTCAGAGCCTGCTGTCTTCCTCAAAATCCCTACTTAATACTACATAGCCCCAGGCAAGAGGACCACACACACAGGAGACTCACTGCCAACACCTTCTACTCCTCTCTCATCTGCCCTGTGGGGTTATGGTAAGCCATACAACACCACCAAATTTTAGATGGGAGTCAGGTGCTGTGACACATGCCTGTTGTCCCAGCTGCTCAGGAGGCTGGAGGATCATTTGAGCTCAGGGGTTCAAGACCAGCCTAGGAAGCAGGGAGTTCATCTCAAACAAAGCAAAGTACTAAAGTTTGAGGCCAGCATGGGCTACACAGTGAGTTCAAGGCCAGCTTGAATTTCAGAGCAACATCCTGCCTCAAAAATAAAACAAAAGCAATAACATGCAAAGTAAAATAAATAAAGCCCCATAAAACCCCAAAACCTTGAAAACCTTTTAGGATACTGGAGCTGAAGTCAAATCCAGTCCCCATAGGATTCCAGAGCCTCACAGCTGTAATACAGTACATGAGTGCAAGGCTGCACACTGACAGAGCCAACTGGCTCAATGCGACCTTCACAGACATCTTCAGAAGCCCCACTTAGCAATCAAGAAAAAGCACACGTGCTGGCTGGGGGCAGAGGTGGGGTGAACACTGGACAAGATTTCTAGTCAATAAACAATAAATATAACTCAGCCACTCATCAATAACTGTGGTTCAGATCTTGATACAGGAGAGAAAACCATGGCAAAGTGAATAATGTACCGAAGAACTGGGAAGTGTTTAACAGCATGTTGTTTAGAGTAGTTCACTTTCATCTATATAAAATTATCCTTGGGGGCCAGAGATTTAGCTCAGTGGTTCCAGCACCTGGCTTGCAAGCGCAAATGCAAGGCCCTGAGTTCAATCCCCGGTAACCACATACAATGCTGGGTGTGGTGATTCACACCCACCAGCAATCAATACCACATAACACAGTGCCAGGCGTGCTGGCTCACACCTGTAATCCCAGCACTCGGGAGGTGGAGGCAGGAGGACTGCTGAGTTCCAGGCTTGCCTAGGCTACATAGTGAGCTGAGGGCCAGCCTGAACTACAAAGCGAGACCCTGTCTCAAAAAAAAAAAAAATTGGGCCGGAGGGTTAGCTCAGTGGTTCCGGCGCCTGCCTCGTGAGCGCAAGGACCTGAGTTCGATCCCCGGTAACCACATATAATGCTGGGCGTGGAGACTCACGCCCACCAACAACCAACACCGCATACCACAATGCCGGACGTGGTGGCTCACGCCTGTAATCCCAGCACTCGGGAGGTAGAGACAGGAGGAT